>DWMF01000115.1:0-18957 GCA_018244815.1 Parelbella polyzona | reverse complement strand
TAAATTTCGTTGTATATCATATAAATTTCTATAGTCAATATAATATTTAGACTCCAGTTCGTGGTATGAGAAGAAAGTACCAAGAAATACAACAGGGTCGATAGTCTCAGATATTTGCTCATGGGCGGTCAGTGAATTCAGCGAAATCCGTCTGTTATGAGACACTTATTCACTTGCAAGCCAACATTCAAACTGATAAAGACTTGTACAATCGGCAATGTGAGTGTGAGGTCCGATTTTGAGTTATCAGTATGCAGTTAGAAGAATTATTACTATATTTTTAAATCTAAAACATAAACATTACATATATAAATTTTGACACGTTTATTTATAAATAGAGAGATTTAGCATTCGCCGTTTTCTGTCCACTTCATAAAGGACCTGGCGTGATGATATGATGTAATGACAACATAATCAAATAGTTAAGCGCGACGAGTTATAAAGGTCAATGTGAGAACATTAGAATGGTTTCAAACAATTCCGAGCTTCGAGGCAAAGATGAGATGTAAGAGATGTGCAAACAATTTTGTTTACTTGAGAGATTGGAAGATTATGGTCTCCCATCTCCATTAATGGTTTCTTAGCGAAAGCTGAAAAAAACTAGCGTCCAACATTATCGATCGCTGTGTTATTTCATTGTACTGTTTTCGAACAAGTTTTATTGCTGGCAAGACATAAACCTTGAAAACAGATCAATGATTTGAATTTGTCTTACGTTCATTAGGTATAATGATATATAGTTCGTCTTAATTATAGCCTTTTTGAAATTTCCAGTAGATAATCGTTTCTTTTCTCTTCCTCTAAGGTTGCAGTTACCACGTGATATCAGATACTGCTTGTCTGCTACATCTAATTCTAACAGTTTTGATCTACTCATAATTACTATTTTCATCGGATTAGAAAAAGAAAGATTATTTCAAGTACTTTTCTTCCTAAATACTTAAGTATTTACCAGAATTCATATTGTTATCGAACATAGAAATGATTCTCGAAAGGATCGTGAACTCTTAAGTGATTCCTGGGATTCTGAAATCAGTACGATGTAACTTCGAGGTCTTAATATCTTATTGCTTCAATTTCAATATCAGATTAAAGTTCAATTTGTAGGAAAAATAAAAAAAATTTGGACTACATCTAGTTAACTGCTCGTTTTTAGTGTTTATATATTGTTATGTAAAACAAAATAAAATTATATTCGCTGTTAGTAGATTACACGCGGAATTATTTTCATTTTTTTCTTATTCTTACGAATAAAAAATCTTTGAATCTTTGACAAAAGTTGACAAAAATTTAAAAAAGGTCTATAATCCGTTCAATAGACCAGCATGTATAACGATTTTAATGAATATAGAAAAGGTAAAAGAATCTGCCAGGACTAAAACAGATGGAATTCCTTAACCTCTGTCTATCGTTATAAAAAATAGGCATGACAATATGTACCTACCTATGTTTAATTATTAGGTTATTGATTCCTAGTAACTAGTTAAAAACGACGGAATGTAGCCGAACATGAACTCGTCTGACAAAGTGATTCGCAAACAGCCCTATTTGCTAGATTTGAGTTGAGGATTAGAGCCTTCGTCAATTTACCCTTTCCAATTATTATAGCGAGGATTTACCCTCTGGGCACAAGTTTGGAGAGAACGCATTACGCATTTGTTTTTCGATCTATAGCCAGCCAACAGTGTTTATTCTGCTGTTTTGGTGTCTAGAATATAATAGGTCCTTAGTGGTAATAATTAATAATATCATGGGGAATTCTAAAATTCTAATTGAAATCCCTACGTTAAGTACCTACATGTTCAATTCCTATTTCTTTAATAGACATTGAAATATGTTATAATTATTTTTTCATAAATATGTAGGTACTATAAATATGTGATCAATTCACTATATATATGTACTCCATACCATACAACGTTATTTAGTATAGAGGATCTAAATTTTAAAATAGTAATAAAACTTAATGAAAATTAAGAGTTTTAAAATTAGTCAACAGGAAGTCAACTCAATGTCCGTGATTCCCTTACATTAGAACAGCACGGAATGAAATATCGAAATGTTCGTGGAAGATTGGAACCGACCTAAGCAAACCCGGGTCAGGTGCTCTCTGTAAGTGATACGCAAACAATGGTGTTTACTCACTAGATTGAAGGATTATGGTTCCGACGGCTCGAAAACTGTTGTCTGAGACCAGGTGTGCGTTACAACCTACTCACATTAAAACACTACCAATTACCAAAACACGAATGGATATTGTTTTACCAATTGTGTCATTGTCAATAATTTGAGAGGCCTGTGTCCAGCAGTGGACGATCATAGGCTGATAGTGTGTCATTGTCATGCTGCCCAGAATGTGTAATCAGAGAATTATGTTATATATTAATAATAATTTACACATTGCGCAGGATAAAGTTCTTGTGAATTATAAAAGTAGCATCCGTATTATGTTCTTGTAATTTATGTTTATTTATATAGTTCATACTAAAACTTTAAATAAAAATTGACTTTTTGTTAAAGATGTGGTTAACATTCAACTGTTTTATCGGTTTATATTTGTTTGCACTTGCTCACTAGACAGCGATATAAAAATATTATTAACACATTTAGTTTCGTTAATGCACAATTGATCACCGTAGGCAATGAACTTGCAATAAACTATATTTAATATAAACTAACTCATAACAATAAGTAATAATAAATACCTACATAAGTATTATTGAATAATACTCGAGTCGGCTACTTCGTGGGAGTTCTCCTTGCTACATTTTAAGAGCCATTAAATATCTATCTCGTATAAATCCTCATTGAATACCAATTATTACTTGATTGCGCTTATAGCAAAATGAAATTATTCAAATTATATTATTAATAATTAAATACCATAGAGAACACTGCGCCTCACATTAAATCTTATCTAATACCTGAATTTCTTTTTCCACAGGTAACAACGGAGTATTTTATAAAGAGACAGACACAGTCAAGAATTACGTAAATAGACGAGTGAACGAGCTAATAGCGGTAACAAGTTCACACATAACGAGTCGGTCACATGATGAAGGAGCTGTTTATGTTATTAACTCGTAATGAGGACAGCCACTAGCGCGTACAGGACACAACGTGAAAATCATACAATCACAATAATGTGTCTATTAGGGCGCGAGAGCTGAGTTCACACGAGACTCGAATTAAAAACCCATCACAAACGTATTACAACTAACACCTCGCCACCCGTATTGAAACGTCATTACGAACAGTTTTAAACCCCATCATCAAAACATTAAAGTCACAAATCCAACTATTTTCGATTCCTGCATTTCATTCCCGACCGCCGCCACGACACATCCAATCCAGTCGGTTTACAGTTAAAGTTCAAATTGGTCCGTCTGCCAGATGATCCCGGAAACGTACTACAGGTTAAGGCTTTGAAACAAGTTTGTCGAATCATTTTTTTTTGTTTCTTTATCTTTTTAGCTGCATTAAGTTCAAAGGAGAGATTAACGTTTGTTTTACAGGATTTCGTACCGAACGGGATAGTCGCAGTCATCCTTTTTAAAATATTCGTTTCGTTGTGGATACCGGTGGGTTTTTATTACTTTTCCTCCTTAGTTTTTGAATTTAACACAATAGCTTATGAAATATTGCAGTCCGCGAAAATTGTTTACCGTCATCCTTCCGCGGTCGCTTCTGTGACTGTTTTTTGTTGGAGCTCATTTTGTTGGTTGGTCTGGCTGGTCATTGTACTCGTATATACTCCTGGGAGTCCAGTAACTATATAACTTCTTATAGAGCAATGTATCTCGCTGCCCTTTTAAACAAAATGGAAAATAGAATACCTCTCTCTGGTATGATGTAACTAGTTAAGCAGTTTTAGCCACGTTTGTTGATATCATAATGATTAGGTACTTGTGGCCCAGTAGTGATCGAAATTCGATCGTAAATCATAAAATAATCAGTTCGAGCGTTGTCTACGTTCTAATGGCAGAGACTAGGCTTATAGAAATCTTTCCTCTGTGCTATTTATTGACAACCATCCGTCTTATGTCTGACATTGACCAAGGGAACGTAAATAAATAAATGGTTGTGTCAAATGCATGGTAATATGTGTAATTTCTTTTATTGAGTTAATGTATTTTTTATGCATTAATTATAAAAAGTATTAGCATTCTGCACTCTTTCTCTATATAAATTATAAGTGTGCCAAATTTCATGCTCCTCCATCCGCGCAGTTTTCGTAAAAAGTGGTAGGTACAAAGTTTTTGCTTCACCTATTAATATATAGATTTTAAAAGGTCCTTACTCAGTTCCTGGAATAACATCACAGGAATCGTCATTATGTCGTCAGACTTAATTTAATTGTTATTTTTAGAACGGTGTTATAGTGCTATTTTAAGTACACTCTGTTGTACCTAGTGCTATTTAAAAGTATACTTGTGTCGTAGGTTAGCAGAGTACAATAGATTTTCTAAGTATCATACGTTTCCAAGTCCAAGAAGACATTTACAGAAATACTATAACGTCTATGATCCCCGAAAATGTAGGCAAAGGAGTGTATCACGCTCCCACGTTTCACCAGGCACGTTTACGGCCACTATAGAATAAAGTTGCTTATTGTCTGGAGTCACTAGTTACAAGAAATTCTAAATTAGAAAAATACAATAGTACCCGACCCGGGATTTGAACCCAGGACCTACCGATCAGCAGTCGCGCTTGCAACCACTCGACTAACGAGGCAAAATGTTCGAAAAGGACAAATTGTCTATTATACGTGTCGTAAGAACAACAGTGTACATTCAAGTTCCGTGTAAGATTAAGTTACTAAAATTTCTATAAATTTTCCTTAGAAATTTGCTCTTTACTTAATAATGTTTGCAAATCCGTATTACAAACTCTGAACACAGAACAAGAGAACTTTCATTACAGTTGTAAGCAACGTGTACACAGTACCTACACACCGCTCATCACCTTGAGACTTTTTTTTCACTGTGACCACGATTCCGTGTCATTAATTATTAAAATCCATATTTTTTAAGTCTCACGCCATGCTAATGCTTTTACATACATACATATTATCACGCCAGGTCCCTTACGGTATCGGCTCAGAGCATGGAGTGCCAAATATCTTTATCCTTGCAAAACTGCCGTGTTTCTTCTACATTTATCGCTTTCTTTATACGTGAACGCCAGTTTCAGAGACTTATAATTCTTTTGTGCTTATTATATTACGTACTGTTTCACTTTGTTTCACTTGTAATTCCAAACATTCCAGGAGAAGGACAAAAGAAGAAACGTAATGACAATTTTCTTGTTTAATTCAATAGGATCATAAACATCTATACGTATACAAAGGAGGACGAAATCAACAATTTCTCCTAACGTCAAATGAGAGACATCTTACAATCCTAAATTCCCCGAAAGCCGTAGCTACCCTACGATTAGGAACTGTCCAAGCTCGTCCAACTTAACGCGCCATTCGTAGCCGGATGGCTTTGAATTTATACGACCTACTTGCGAAGCTCCTAACACCCCTAACATTGTATTGTCGGTATCGCACTCCGCATTTCGCTGGGTTGCGACGTGTTCAGATTGCGTGCAGCGAACGCGCGTTTGTTAGACAATCTTTTGTTAAGTCGACTGTAATAAATACTTAATAAGATATAAAGTAGCATAAAAAAGTATAAAAAATACTGAAACGTACATAACATCGCTACATATGTTTGCTTACATTGTAATTAACGTGTATATAGTGTTCTTTATTCAAAAAATGCGACCTAAGTAATATAAATGTCACTAAGCAATATGCAAGATAGTGTAGTTTATTACAACTTTTACATAATAATAATATTTACTATTATAATTTTTTAATTAATAATATTTTTTTATTATATAACAATTTACATAAATTTTGTGAAATATAAGGCAAATTTGATTAGAAAAACGGTCTTTGATATTACGGAAGCTGATAGAAAAGGACCTTGCGTAAATTCGATACTGGGGTATCCAAAAAAAATATACGTGTATTAGTCCGAGATGTAATGTAATGAATAACAATTAGTATAAATCAGTATTTAAGATACTAAAATGACTAATAAATTATTCATAAACCAATTTATTTTCGGAGAGATTACTAATAATAGCTTAATAAACGATAGGTATTATACTTCCAAATAGCCAATTTCCGCGTATAACTTGCGCGCCGTCTGGAAAGATCTTAACGCTCATTATTCTGTGAGGTTTATGTGACGTTTTACAAAACCTAGTTACGTGTGGTGCTCGCCTTATTTGTATCTCTATGCCATGGGAATAAAGTGCAAATTCGCTTGCGATGTGATTAACGTGATTACGCGTTCCTTGAATACCGACGTTAATATGACTCTTATTCCCAAAAAGAGCAGTTATATAGCTGTTTTGTAGAAGACACGAACAGAGTTATAACGGATTCTGGTTTGTTTTGTGGTAACTGTGTTTCTTGTTTGCAACAGCTATGTTCGTAGTCGAAATGAAGTGTTGTAATCCTCTTAAAATACGCGTTAGTCTTAGTTTAAGAGGTGGTTTATAAGAGATTTTTTGAATTAAAATATATTAGCTAGTCCTTACCATATACAAAAGTAGTTCGCGTTTCATTGAAAATTGATAACCGAGTTTTCTTAGAACTCAGAAGCCAACGACAGCGCAAACGAGCACCCAAGAGTAGATAGAGGTGGACGAAACTAACGCACGTTATATATAGTAAGAAATGCTTGCTATATGCCAGCTTTAAAATTTAAACATATTTTAAATACATCGTGATTTAAAATGTTTATACATGAAAATAATATCAAAAAAACCTGTCAACAGTAATTTGAAAATTGCTGTTTAACAGCAGCGACATGCAATAAATATTACGACAATACCTCGACATGTTCAAAATGTATGCAAATTAAAACATCGGATTTTAACTCTACCAACATCAAGCTTGTTTCACATTTGTATGTGTTCAACAACACGTACACGTACACACATACATGTTTTAGTACATATATTATAACAATCTCATAACATACCTGAGGTCTGTATATCATCGGAGTGGCCGGTCTCGTAAAAGCGCCCCACATTAGCATACGTGAAACACGTTATTAAGATATATGGTGCATGTTACTTTGTTGCTCTTGTTAAGGCCATGGACTTACGCGACGCATTTTGGTAACATTTTCGGCGTAGTATTAGGGAATACAATAAAAAAATACCGTTTTTTCCTTTATAATTTTTTTATATAGCTCGCCTTGTTTTTTAGATCATTTTTCTGACAATTTAACTCGTACGTTTCATAAAACGTAACATCACGTCTGTAGTCCTCTAAGAGGTAGGCAGAGGAGTGTAATTCACTCCAGTGTTTCATCAGTTACGTTTACGTCCTACTATGAAATAGGTGGTGAGTGTATTGCCATATACCGGGCGCTATTCTTATGTTTTACTTAATTCTCTTTGAGTAACCTGTATTATTATTTTCGATTAAATAATTCGGTAAAGATAATGCAAGGAATAAATTATAAAGAAAAATATAATAAAATGTTATGACATGTAGGAATCTTCTTATGATTCTTAAGGAGTTAGGTGTCATGTTATGACAGTGCCGTAAAATTTAGGTGTGAAATTGATTATATCGTCAGATCATATCGGAAAAAGGGTAAGGGATTAAGGAGCACCCTTTAAAAATGTGATTAAATACTTAAAACCGTAATAAAATTAATATCTACATGGATGTATATTTATTTTTTTACGTAACGTTGTTAAAAGGGAACACGAAGAAGACACGAGGGTGTTTTATTTATTAGCAATTCTAACATTAAATGCATATCGATATATTTTACGCGAGGGGAAACTATTGAATTTCTGTATTGAATAATCAGAAAATTAATATTCGTCAATTTACAGTCCTTAGCCTTAAACACGAACATATTGGAAGTTCCTTAAATTGATAATCCTTATCAGAAACATTCGGAACATGCTAATGTGTGCTAATAGTGCTTAATGGTAACTTTATACTACAGTTGACGTCCACTGCGGTACCTAATTTATTGTTATAGCGAGATAAGAGGTTTTCGTCACCGCTCTTATCAATTCCCGTAAAGTACTTGATGGTTGTGACCCTGAAATTAACTCCGATAGTGTGCTTTTAGTGGAACTAATATATATTGATATTATATAATTCATTTGCCAACATTACTATGCAAATGTGGCTGTTTAGTCTTGTTGCGTTTTCACATCGGAATTGATTTTGGTGGAACTCTACATATATTTCAATAGTGTGAATTCCTTGTAATGTGTAATAACTAAATGCTGTTCAAACGATTCATGTCTACCCCTACGGGGATTAAAGGCCCGATGTTACGTTTTGTTTTCCGACGAACCTCTAAGAATAGGTAAAATTGGCTACATATCTGTATATTTACATTGTCATTTACGAATATTTATAAAAGTTATCGTAAGCATATGTATTCAAACGGGTATATTATTAAAAAATATGAATGTACGAAAAACATGAAAACTAAATTAAAGTGGAAACGACTGGAGTTATCGTGTCGCCTACGCTTAGTATAGAGGCTTGAGTTTATGTATGTATTATGGACTTAAAGCCTTATCTTTTATTTTCATGTCAGTGAATTGGAAGTAGAAACAAAATATCGAAATAAACTTTACTGTTATGGACAATAAACACGTCGCTGGGAATAACAACACTTAACATGTGCAAGTTGAATACACACTCACATTACTGTCTCAATTGTGCCCTCACGTATCGAAAGACGTCAGCATCCAATCGTGCTGCGGGTTCCCAACACGACGCCGAGACCAGTAACTAAGACAAATACTCGTAGATAGTCAAAAATGCTTTTAATAACAGCAGAAAAACCTGTCTTGATTTTTATTCAACTGACGCATACTATTGACTGGATCAACATTCGAAAAGTCTTAACGGCAAAAATATTGGAAATTCCCTATTCCCTATTTAGCGCTACGGTCACGATACCTGTTTGTCACATTGGTTCCCCGTACGGTAACAGAATAATTGTTTAGGGTTAGGAGCTTTAGATGGGATACTGTTCCAAAACTGTAACAAATAAACAAATAGTTTTATATAATTATGAACTATAAAACTGCACGTCTATTATTGCCCTAAGAACTTTACTCCAAACATGCTAGTACTAACGATATTATACTTAGTTTACGAACTTATCGGATTACGAGTGTTTTGCGAGAAACAATATTTCAGCGAACGTCTCTATGTTATTATAAGACGTAAACAAAGTTTGAAGGTAATATTAAAATTCTTCTCAATTTATAACTTTCATTAAAAACTAGCGGTGCGTCTACTTCTCATACTCTACAGCGATATTCTACTTAATAATAAATTAATATTTACAAGGGAAAGTGAACTGAAAAAGGCAACTAAAAGGCAATCGCATTGTGCTCTAACAGGCGAGTCCCCTCTTCTTTCAAAGCTTTTAAATTAATTAAACACCTAAGCTCTTTTTGCGAGTTTGAATTTGAGCCAGCATTCTTTTAACAACGCCCTGTATAAACAAAGGAGTATAGAGCTTGCATTTTGTTGGTGCGCGGTGCTAGAATCAGCGGTTCTAGCTAAAATAAATGTAAAACATATTACATGACCATATTGTTATTTGTAGAGAGCTCTGTGTATCTCTCGTTACATTTTCATATTGTCAGTACAATTGAGCAATAGTTACGGGGTATTTACTTCGCGTTACTCAAGAGTGTAATGAATTATTTATAAGAGTATAATGAATTATTATTATAACGTGGTCGTTAATGTACAAAAATTTCGGCCTATATTTTATGTGCGGTATTTTTGTAGAATGTGAGTAGGACAAATATTTGAATAGACACACTCAATGCACGTTCGATGGCACGAGTGTGTTTCTATCAGCAAGGTTTTAAATAATTCATAAATTGAGCACTTCTCAATTCTTGTTTTATTGCTTAGATAGTTTATTATATGTAGTATCCGGGTAAATTACATATTTTATTATAATAAACGCATTGAATTTTAAGGCCTAACCCTGTTATGTTAAACCATTTCAAAATCATTACCAACAATATGACTACAATTGTTCATACTATTACCATGATTTCTTCTATCTTATCTTATTCTTCTATTCTATCTAGTCGCTAGCAGCGGGGCCACGCGCAAAAGGAAAATTTCAACTGCTCATGGCAAAGTGGAAAGCTAAGTGTTGCTATAAATCTGTTCGTAGAAAAACAACGCTTCCTTCGCTCTAATTTGATGTTGGATTTTCGGCAAACTTCCCCTTATAGGCAACTGGCGGGTAATTACTCCGATGCATCAGTTCTCTCTTGTAACATCTTGTTTCTTATTAAAGCAGTTCTATTGAGGCGGGTTGAAAGATCTTCATAGTCGTAGTCTTCTTTTCTGAATATCGTGCCCGTCCTAAAAAACTTTAGAGGAGTTGATGAGCTGCTTCTGAGCTTCGCTGTCTTCAGCTTTGTCAGAGCGCGTGGGTCATTGTGAGCTCCATCACCTCTCCCACAAAATCATTTCAGCTGGTTGGTCGCCCTCGTAATCTCTTTCCATCCATACATAGATGGAACTTTAGATGTCCACTAACTATAAATGTATTGTTATCGGAAATTTAATTGGTATTGGCGTATTTTTTATTATGCAAGCTAATTAATTCACTTTTATTACATTTATGCTTTTATAATATTTTGCGCGGATGAAACCATGTTTTGTAGTTATCACCAACCTACAATAGATGGCGTTAGTAGTGTTTGTATGTGAAATTGACTTGAGCTTACTATTGTCTTTTATATCAGCACTTACAGCTTCTCTTACAGCACTTACAGTTTCTCCTGCATCAGATGTAAACTATTCTCCTACGTCCCTGACGCTCCTGTGGTTAAGTATTTACCAAGAAGTCTTTTAACATGTTACCGCAAACGATGCCGTAGGGACACCTAGTTATATGAATGTAGGAAAAAAGTGTTGCACATTTAATTTACAGTTTTTAAAAGAAAGGAACGTCGGACCGTTCATATAATAAATAATAAAATATACAATCGAAATTAAACTACGAATATGACTTGATAGATTGGCCAATGGTTAATTTTATCGCAAAATTAAATCTATTATATTTATGGAATAAACAAGTATATCAACGTCATCCTCAAGCCCTTGAGTTTCCATACAATTTACTGATATTTTGCGTTGACTGAAAATGTCAATTTACGTCGCTAATATAAAGAAACAAAAATGTAGGTAGGTACATATATTTTTGCGTTGCGTCACAAAGTATAAATTTAAATATAAAGTGGAAAAAATACAGGATTTGTACATTGAATAGCTTTTGCTTGTATATTCAATGGAAGTGTTTGTTTACCGAACTGCCCGCCTGGGTCTCTTTCAGGTACAAACGGCTTGCGATAAAAAAGTGTGGAATACTAAATGATACTGAGTTCGTAGGAGAAATGCACACGTGAATAATATATGTAACAGTGTTGCAGATTGCGAACGATTTTTTCTGTTAAGTAATGCGAATCTTGGCTCGTGCTTGCTCAGTAGACCTTCAGTGTTTAGTTAAAAGTCTATGAACTATCTGTGGGCTACGTGCGGTTTGACAATTTCCAACAGATGGGTTGTCGATAATCCGAAAGTTCTAGCAATCATGCAATGTACGTCGGTGCACATATTGTAGGGTGCTCTACACCGCCCTTAAATACATCGCATAACCAACTGCCAAGTTTCACATCTCAATCTCTTCAAAGTCATCACTAATTTAAACAAATCTAAACTTTTCTGATTGTGAAATTCAATAGATATGAATCAGCTATTAAACATACAAATGCTGGTTGATCACGCATCAGATTTCGTTATTCATGGTCGAACTGATAGTACTTAATACAAAATGTGAAACAGTACCGTTACTCCAATATGTTACAATGAAGATTATGACTTCGAAGTTGTAGGTATTACTACGGTTTACGAATCAAAATCATTAGGTGGAGTCGACGCCGAAATGCCAAAATACATTTTGGAACTGCCCATCGCCCTGTTGGCGTTTCGCTACCAAATAATAAACAACTGAACAGCGAGATGTCTAAAACATTCGTAGTGTTTAGGCTACTGTTTGAATTTGATACTTTTAGGATGTTTCCTAAGTTAATCGCGAACTGTACTGTTTTCTGTACAATCGTAATAAATCATTTTAAATACTTATAAAGTATTTAAAATTCATTTGGATATAAGTAAGAACACGCCTATAATCCTCCGAAGGGGTAGACAGCATGAAATATTTAAATAATAGATAATGACAGGTTATTTATTTAAAAAACGCAGGCTCCAGTTTATTCAACGTTCTAAAACTAAATTTCTGTTTATCGATCATCCTTTGGTGTACGTTTTTGAAGAAAAACATTAAAAAACAAACTTTCTTAAGCAAACAACGTTTTTTGTGCTCTGCCGACCATGGAGATACCCAAAGATTGTAAGCAAATATCACCATTCGTCCTTCTACCTGTTGCTTGTTCTTAATAAGCAGCCCAGATATATAAATAATAATAATTACGCTTCATGTAATTACTCTTTTCTAATTGTGCCCGATTTATTTGTTTGAACAGTGGAACTGGAAAACAAGTCTGGAATCTTTTGCTGCGTTTAAATTCCTGCACAGTAGTTTTACGGAGAAACGGGAAAATTTATTGAAAACAAGTTAAATTAATCCGCTAGCATTTGTACTAGTATAGACCTAAAACACTTGTGTTGTACGATAGTTCGAGGCTCTGACATTTTCTTAATCTCAAATCTAATTAGTAATCTTGTATCTACCCTTTAAACGGTTGTGTGTTATAAGTGCCACTAAAGTCGGATTTCGTGATCACAAAGATCTATAATTCGTGCTTGACTAGTTGGAAGACCTTGATGCAGGAGATCAAATCGCAGAAAACCGTGATAACTAAATTTAACTTGGCAATTTTAACGTGACATAGATTTTCGGAATCGTATTATCAATGCCAAGTCGTATTTTAAATGCTCCGTTTTTCGTGCTTTCGGATCTTACAAAGGCTTTTGATAACGGCATTTCAGTGGTTACATTAATAAGCGTACTTGAGTATAACCAGTTATATCTTGGCTTTGACGAATTACTTATGCTTAACTGAATTATAATAATGGCTTCCGAGTAACGAGAAAAAAAAAACTTGCTATTTCTACAATAATTCCATCGCTTCTAATTAAAGTCATCATCATTTTCTTCCTCTTCTTAGTGATTTGTCCCCACTGTACTGATTTCTCGCAAAAGTAATCTAAGCAATTTTTAATTTCCTCTTATAAGTAAAGCTTCGCAATTCTTTGGTACGAACGATTCTTCAATGTGACATAAATTATAAATCAGATTTTCTGTCGTATTTAATCATATTTAATATTGTTACAGACCCAAGGGAAATCATTCGTTAGTATGATAATGAAGGCATGCCCATGGAAAATTAATATTTGTCTAATAATCGATTCAATTTTACAAAAAATACAGCTGTGGCCAAACGCGACATTTTATTATTATTGTGCTCAATGTGAATGAAATAGTTCAAAAAAATTACTGTGTTTTAATGAATATATGTTATTTTTTTTAGGGTAAGAACGTTAATGCTAAAGAAATCTTCTGAGGCCTATTTTAAGTAGGTATATTATGTTATAACGATGTTAACTAAAATTTTGACCTTATGGCAGATTAGATACCTAAATATCAAGTTATCCGAAGTGATGCTCGAAAATACACTTAAGAAGTTCCTTGTAAAATGCCAAGTCGGTACATAGACAGACAAAAAAACATTTAAAAAAATGGTAACAAGACATTCGTAAATAAAAGTTTTTGTCGAAAACATACTAACCATACGGGAAAAATACTGACTGACCTACTTAGAATAACAATCTATCACCGAACTGTAATAAAACTTTCATAGCCGCGCATAATATCTTTTTAAACAGCGTATGTCCTTGACAAAAATGGAAAACGTACCAAAAAGAAAGTAGGCGGTTCTTAATCAGTGTGTCGAAGGCTTATTGGAAAACTTTTCAGGAGCGAATAAATAGTTGCGCTCCCCAGCCTGAAATAACATTCGTGGAGGTTAAAGGACTTGGTGAACTGACGGCAAGTGAAGATCGAAATCGGCTTAGCGTGTCGACTTGTCAAAAAACTGATTGTTGATTATTCAAATATGTTTTATTAAAGAAAAGATTTATTAAAAGAAGTGTTAAATATAAACTTTGATATAATATAAGAATATCCTTTTAATATGACGTCTGTATATGATTGTGATTTTTCAAAGATTGAACCAATGTTATATATGTATGTTGTATCTTTCGCAATTGACAAATATTTATGTGTACTCTCGGAGATATTAAAATTATTATTAACGCGCAGAATACAAGAACTTAACCTAATTTTCCTCACCAAAGAAAGTTTTAAATTTATTGCGTAAATATTCATATTTATAAAGTATTCCATCTGATTCCAACGTAATATTCAAGAGAGCTCGTGTTTTGGTATCCAGACGGCTCATAAAATACATATATACATATAAATACGTACTTATGTATATTTATTTTGGCACTCAAACACACAACAAATATTTGTGGTCGTGACGCAAATATTTCTTCTTAGGGCAGCCGAACCCACAATACCCGGCTCAGCAGTCAGGTTCACTAACCGCTGGACCAACGGGCCAGTCATAATATGATAATATCATTCATCGTCTATCGCTTAGCAGGTAACGGTGGTTCATGTCCGACTAGCCACCTTGAAGCTAATAGTGTTGCGCGGAGTTTAACAAGAGTATTTCCCATGGGTGCTTTGGACCGCTTTCCGTTACGGTTTTTGGTTAATCGTTTGTACGAGTAGTACAAACTAGTCTAGTAGGGAGGATTTTGTGTAGTTTGGTCTTTGTCTTAGACCAGTGTTTTGGGGTTTTGTGTTTATTGACGGTTTCTATAAGTATCGAGGCCGGCACTTACAACTGGAGTTAGTTGTTAGTACTCCGTATTATTTGTTTGTCTTTTTGTTTGTCAAATAATATACATAAATGTCAAAAGTCAGTGTCAAATTTCAAATGTAATGTATTTATATTAGGACTAAGGAGATGATTGTACATATACATGTGTATATTGGTATTTTGTATTTAATACCAGATATAGATTTCTACATTTTGCAGTTAAAAATGATAACGCAGCCTTGAAGTTCCGAGTAGGATTAGGAAAAGTGAAGGTCTCTCTGATTTAATAAATGACTAAAGATGTTATCACATTCGTATGAGAAACGCGAAATTTATTAATTCGACAAATAAGAAAACATATACATATATACTAAATTTGTTAATGTTAATCAATATTGTTAAGCAATCATCGGCTTTAAGTGAAAGAGCATAAAGTAGAAAATTGTAATATTTATGTACCATACTAAGCCGTCGAATATAAACGGTGTTATTCAAATGTGTTTTTTTTTCTTCTAAATTTGATATATTAATACACTAAATTGGCTATGGTTATTAATTTAATTCTGTAATTGATACTTATGATATAATCTAAGATCGTTGGTTCCGTGAGATCATATTTAATGCTGGTATGATATTAGGATATTTAAAAATAAATTGAAACGTATTTCTTATATTCAAACGAGCTTGCTTATATTCAGAGTTTCCATAACTACAACTATTATGTGTACGGATATAAAGCAATGCGAAGGTCCATTTCATCGGAAAATTAAAATAATTATAATGTAATTGAAACGAACCTTTGTTTCACATATATTTTTACGACATCACATGACTTTTCATTAGCGAATTAAACTGAAAAGCAATTGTTCTACTACCGAATATATTCACATTGTGTTATAAGATTTCGCAGTATTAGTAAGTTAATTTCAAATAACGACAGCATAACAAGATTCGTCGATATAAGAAGTGTTGAAGACGTTTTCACAACATTTGATATCAGTTTTATAAAAGTAGAGTTCACAGGAATCTTAATGATTACGATACATTTAATTTCTCTACTTTTGTTTTACCTCTCGTAAGTAATGTTATTCTTCCTTATCGTAGGGAGACAAATACTCCTTTAACGATTTTAATTTCGAGAGCAATACGGGCATAGATTTCGGTTCCTTATCCAGACTTATCGTCTCTGTCGTTTAGCAGTTGCCGGTGGAACCGTCCGAGTGGTAGGTATCAGTTGTTACGATTAATTAAAATTACCTTGTTTTTCACTTCCACATTATTCAGATTTCAATCGCAACTCCACTGCACAATGAAATGCCTCGGGCTCTACGAGCATTCTCTTTTTGTTCTCTTTTACTGAAGGGCGTGAGCACATCTATGTTTTTGCGCATTGCGATTTTGTATATTTCGATTATTTAGGGCAACATCTTTAACACGTGTAGTATTCTCAGGTTATTAATTCACTCATATTCTCACAATGCACATAATCTACAATTCAATATTTTTTATGATATTCGCATTTACTCTAAATGTTTAAATGATTTCGTTATGAAAGGATTTTATTGTTTATTCCCAATTCTTTTATTTTTATCGTTACGCTTTTTTACATGACAACTTTATTCATGTATATTTGCAAACACAATGTATATAAATGACTAAAACCTCATTAGTATTTGCTTTTTCAAATCGTCAAATCGCGACACTTCATCGCAGTTTCGCACGGCGAGTAGCAAGTGTGTTTCAGCCCTAACAGATATTGAGATAGAACAGAACTGTGTCAAGCATACGCCTTGTTCCCACTGCCTAGATGGGGAGACCTAGTTTCTGGTGTGGGATCCAATGTTGGTCAAGGATGAAATTTTTAGCGCTTGTGCAAACAATTAGGACGTGTTTTGTTTTGCTTTTTATTGAGACTGAAAGGCTTCTGGCTGGAACGCCTTGCCTTGTGTATAAAGAGCTTTGACGCTTTCACTTACGAGTTTCTTATTAAGTTAGTGAATGGGTATTATACGAATAATATATTTGCGCGTGCAGTTGAATTAAACAAAATTAAAAATTTGCAATCACATATTTATCATATGAAAATGAATACAGATAAAGGATATATTGTGTTGAAGAAGTGTGAGATAAATCCACACTTAAGCGGCGTGCAGGATGCTCCAAGCCACCCTCGGCAGTTACTGTATAAAATGGGACGTATATTATCCCTTATTCCAGCCAAACAATGTCAAACGATGTCACGCACAGAGCTTCCTGGCGTTTTTACATTTGAATCGGTCATTTTATTTATTTGCTCAATGAGGGTCCACAATTTTGTACCAAATTATTCGTTGAAAAATTCCAATGAGACAGAAGAGGAGTACGCTATATTATGTTGAAGATACTCACAAACCCACAATAATAATTTCATTTATGATTTATTTAATTCTTTTAAGCGTTTTTTCATCACAGTTCATTAACCATAATATACAGAACTTTCGAGGCAATTAAAAATATAACTAATTTGAGAGTAAAGTGTAAAAACTACTACATATTTTCTCATTGTTATTATTTACCATTTGTTACAAGGATCGCAATAACCTGGACCCGCTGCTGAGCTGTGAGCTGATATCATTAAACTGTCGTTAAATGTAGCTTAGGCGGGTTTCTTATTTCTGTAATCTGTTCGCCACTAGCATCTCATTGCTTGTTAGATTCCTCAATCGGGATTGTTTTCAATTTAGAGTGGTAAACATTGCAAATATATATATTTTTTAATTTAATTGAAATACGGAACCGGTGGTCATATTAACTGGTAGGTATATTCAATAGTTGACCGCGCTTATAGTTGCTTAAATTTGGAAATCGTTAGCTATCCGCAACAACATCAGGGCTATGAGCACTTCGCTCAGTGGTAACTAATGTAATCCATCTTAAATGGGACCTAATATCTGCTCTACATTAGAAATATATTGCTTGATGTTGGAGAGTGTCTCATCTTTTGAAATTGAGAAACAGCAATATAGTGATTACTGCTTCAGAACATATAATAAACAAGTGTGTAACAGGTTTTTTATGATCATATATTTAATAAACTCTTGTTTTTGTTGCAGGTACTTTTTCATACTAAATGCAGTTTTCAAGTAGGTACGCGTGCCCGTAAATAGCGGTATGAATTTAACATCCAAAGTATTTCAATAAGTTAAATGAAGATAAATTGTTTAGGCCAAGCTATGTACAATACTCGTGGCGGAGTACGAATAACTAATAACAGTAACTCTACATTTAATAATAATAATTTCTATTTCATTACGAAACAAACACTTAATGATACATCCATACGTAATGAATGTTCTGAAAAACTGAGAATAAATCGATATTGTATTCGAATCCCACCTTAATCCTATAAGGCTTCGTATCAATAGGTCATTAGCATAAAGAATCGAGAATAACAGATAATCAGCTTGTATTGACTACTCATGAGTCCAGAAACAACCGCAAGACGAACTCGACACAACGGCCGTTATCATAGAGTCTATAATGCCTTGTACTTATTGTAGTTCGACCTACAGAATACATTTGTTATAGAAATGACGCGTGTAAATTTAGTACGCTTGTATGTGCATTATGTTTATTGAAGTAATATGCTATTTTTGTCTGGAAATATTTTTTGTAATGAAATGTTTACATCAAATGTAACTTTTCGTTTTTCGCGGTGTTCTCATTAAGCTGAGTGGTCTGGACTTCTAGTTTAAAAATAATGACGCTGCAACTTTTGAGTCTGTCTCAATTTTATCGCATTTCGTAATTTCACATCGGGATACAGTGGTGTAAGTATTAAAACAGCGCTAAGCTAATTCCCACCTATCCTTTTTAACTGCAAATTTTGTAAATTGGGTACACATAATGATAATACAAATAAATAAATTTCTAATATTGTTTTGAATACGCCATGTCTACCAAACGCATTTCTTTGGT
>DWMF01000114.1:0-18990 GCA_018244815.1 Parelbella polyzona | reverse complement strand
GTTCAGTATGACAGTAGTCGAAGATCAAACAATCAATCAGAGTAAAAGCGTGGGGTGCATTTTACTGAGATTTATAAGTATCCTCTCATAGATGGTTACCAATAAAATGATTGTATCATTTAAAATATCAAGCACATACATAGGTACATACGACCGAAGCTAATATAAAGCGTGTAAAAATCAATCGCGACCCGTTAAATTATTCTTTTGGACTGAGAACCTTATCAACCTCTTTACCTCCACCTTTACCAGCACCATAGATGGACATGGCTTTTCATTAGGATGCAGAGCTATTGCGCTTAAATTGCACTGAAATGGCTAAGACATTAAGCTATTACTGTTTGCAATTAAGAGGCAACTGTTCCGTACAAAACTAGCGAATTAAGAACTACGACAGCTTTCTTTAAGAAAATTCCAGTATTGTCTAACATAATTGTGCATCTCTTTCTTTATTTTGCGATTAGTTTGTAGTCAGTCTACAAAGAATTATGTTTAATTTGAAATTTTTTTTTTTTTTTTAAATGCTCAAAACACAAGACTCTATTTTTATAATATAAAGTTAGTGCTGACGTGCCAGTAGTGTATATAGAACCAATTAGTATGATCTTGACTCAGTCAAGGTTACGTGGGGAGGCCTCTACAATACTCCACACCCGTAGTGCTCATATTTATAGCTTTCTTGAAAGGAAAGTGAAGTGGGTTACAACTTAGAAAATATTCAGTGTCACGAGCACCGTGTACAAAGTTAAGAGCGAATGATATATAATAACAATTGTATATATAATACGTATTTAGAAAACTTCGTTGTAAGTAATTTCGTCATATCTTAATTTCTGTCATGCTACAGCAATTGCTGCTGGAATCGGAAGACCTAGGACCGAAAGGAGTTGCGCCGATTAGGGGAGGCCGTATGTGCAGCAGTGGACATCCAAATGCTGATGGATGGATGTAAATTGATTTACGTCGTCGTCATTTAAACATCATCATCACTTAAACTTCGTCATTATTAAAAATAGCGAGGTAACTTTGGTCTTCATAATGTTCTCTAAGGGAACGGAACTATCTGCTAAAACTGGAAAAACTAAGTGTATTTACGGATATAACGATCTACAATCCATTGAATTACCTCGCTGGATCGAAACCTGTCACCCAACCGCAACCGGGCACACATTGGATAGTAACTATAGAACAGAGTGAGTCATGGTTGTGCAATCCTGAAAATCAATAAACGCCATCCCGATCTGCAATTGTGTGAACAGCGCTCTCGCGTGCGTAGCGTCAGCAACAACAGCCAGCCAGCCAGAAACAATGTTATTAAGATTAACTTACTAATTAATATTAATATGAATTACTGTTAAATTTACATGCCGCAAAGGTAAAATAAATCAGAAATTTCTATAGACCTTGTGATCATTTTATGTTTACCTTATTCTTGCCAATAAAGATTATTTGATTTGATTTATTTGTTGAGATGGTGATAGCGGACTATTCGATTTTTTAATTAGAAATTGTATTTAGAATAGTAATACAAGTCATCTTTTGTACTATTAGAAATGTCATGTTTATGACCCTTCACTTTATGTTTCTTTATCCAACTGCATTTTTATTTAATCACTGTCAAAACATGTGCTAAACCTTTTCTATTTTTGTGTTTCTTTAACTTCTTCCACGTCCGTTCCATTTTTTTTGACAATATTTTCAAGCGCACTGATATTTTATCAATGTTTCTGCAACTAGTACACCTCGCCCCGACACTAAGCTGCGTTCCCCTGTCGACAGTGTTTAAACAAGTACCCACCCCTCGATGAGGGTCTCTTTATGATTTGCCGCCTATAACGATACAATTTTATCTATATGTGTGTGCGTTATTAACGGTTTCTTGTTTGTACTGTAATACGAATATCTCAATATAACCGTCAAGTTAAATTTAAATGTAGAATAGAAAAAACGTTAGATCACGGCTGTAATCCCCGAAGGGGTAGGCAGGCAGAGGAGTGTACTACACTCCCACGTTTCACTAGTTACGTTTAAATTCCATGGCTTAGGTATCTACTTAATCCATGCTTAAAAATATTCAATATTTTTTAACATCCATATCTGCTATATATTAAAAAAATAGAATATTTTCAAGAAATCTTATAAACGTATAAAATAACAATAATAATGCCTGGAAGAGATCGCTAGTTAGGGATAAGGTCGCTGTTAAATAATATTATTACAACTACTTACTACTACTACTTATCTTGAAATTGATAACAGATAATGATTATTTGGATCAAAAAAAAGTAGACTTCATGATATCATTAGTGACTACATACTAATAATTAATGAGCGTTAAAATTTATTTGGTCAGATTTTCGTGCTTTTACCCTAATTGTGATAGACCGAGAGAACAAGGCGTACAAAAAAACTCTCGGCAGTCTTCAAAATGAAAATAATTTTAATGATGAATTATTGTTTTTTATCTCGCAGCGGTAACCCTTTCTGTCACTGGCTGTTGTTCGAGTATTTATGTACATACCAACGTGAGACGAATAAACACACGTTTAATAAAAATTTATGACGCTACAATATGTAGGTACATGTAACGGAAATATCTCGGTAACAAAACGCACTTTCAACACCCTTTATACGGTAGAGCCGTGATTTACAACACGACTCTGCTTTATTATTGAGCGCCGAGTTTAACTTTCCTCTTAATTAATTAATTTATTGGGTTTCTCGTGTTAATTAAAGTACATCTTTTATTAAGATTGAATGTTACAACTTTGTTTGTACGCTTCTTGGGCGAACGTTTGAATCGGAACTTTGCTTGTCTACGTCATTGCTCGACAGCATAATAGAGCTTTAGAGGGAACAGATTGTAATGGACCGTATTGTAAAAAATGTCGTCTAGAGTGATAGGGATTTTTGCGTCATAATTTGTTACGGAATTCCAAAAGCTTCGCGCATGGATGGTTTTCAGTTTAGTAAACATTCGAAGTTTCAAAAAATGATTATAGGATTCTGTCCCGTTACAAGGTAACGGAACCGGATATCAAATAAGGAATAAATATTCAACAAAAATTATCTTTGTCATAATTTTGCAATAAAAGCAGAGTTTTTTGTAATTTTATGGCACAATGCCTACAAAGTCGTTATCGTAGGGCTTGATAAGGCGTCCAAAAAAGATAATTAATGATATACCTTGCATCATTAATTATTTTGTTGAACGCTTCGAGGGACGGTCTGCATAAAGGAAACAAAGACGTGTACCCGTGACCACATCTGGAAGGATTAATGGAACGTTTTTGCTGATCGTACTGACTTGCATATTATTTATTCTTACTTTGAATTATTTAAAGCCTATTTTTATAGTGGTCGTTTCACGTTATATTCGAAATGGCTATAACAGTTTAAAATTTTGTTCTATAGTTTTAAAAAAGGATTGAACGGTATTCCCTAATAATAAAACTAACTGATAATTACTAGACTTTCATATGTTTATCGACATATGTACATACATGTATACATACTATACTTGCTACAAATGTGGAATTTTACATAATCCTGTCTTATTTATTATTAGATCTACGCAAAATTGATTCATTACTCTGTTGAAATTCTTTGAATTATAAAGTAACATTAACTTACCTTATCTTCCGCTTCCTCCGCTCTGCCCTCAGCCTCCAGAACTCTCTGCTCGAGCTCTGAGAGCTGTAACAAGAAAAAAGGAATAAATATTATATTTCGAGAAACTATTAACCTAAAATATGTTTGAGATTTATTTTACCTACTTCGCCAACATAAAATGTATTAAAATGCAAAAATATGCTGGTGGATAGGTATGTCTGTCTCAGAAAATAGCTTATTTGCTAGAATGTGAACACCAAACATTACCAATTTTATTTTAGCCATTTTTATTAATATTACTTTTAAATATAATTAATGTTTTCAAGTAAAACAAAGAATGTTGAAACAAAGGAATCGTCACCCCTATTAAAAAGGAATAAGATTAACGCAATGCCATCTGCCGGAAAACACGGGGTAACTCGGCGTAGCGTCGTGAAACAGGGACGGTTTACTACGAGAACCACTTACGTGCTCGATTCGAGAATGTAACTTCACGACCACCCGCTAGATGGCGTTGTATCCAATCTCGTACATTATTGAACCACGTGGTTTCTTAAGCTCTACATAATATAGATATATATAGAGCTATTTATCATGGAGGTTGTAGAAAACGTATATTATTGTTATGTAAGAGAGCGTATTCGTGCGGTTTCTGAGCCACGAGAGGGGACGGGGGGGTGAAAGTTCGTGAAAGGGTGGATGCTACTTGCAAATGTAGCAGTGATATACCAGTGCGTATGTTAAGGAAGGAATTAGATTGTATTGGAGAGGTTTATTTCTACGGGCGCGTGGATTTTACATGCGGCTTTCTGAATTGGTAGTTACCCCGCCATACACATGTTCCTTTGCTCATAACGGCGTACAATTCAACTTTGATTTGTTGATCACGAAACGATTATGTCACAGCAGTACGTAATATTTCCATAATAAGGGCTGACGCAATTAGTTGTAATTTGATCTATAACTCGTTGCATTTCTGTCAAGTTATTTATAACAAACTCGAAAGAGATTCATGTAACACTCCAGTAATGTAAATGGAATATAACATATTAAGTGGTAAGTAACTTGGCTCAGATTTTAAGAATTGAAAAAACATTCTTAAAGATAAGCCATTATAAAACAAATTATTAATATACTTTTTTGTTTAACGTAAAGCCAATGTGTATTATTAGTATTAATTAAGGTACTTCGTAAGATTTATATATGTCACATTGTATCAAATAATCCATTTATCAATAATACGTGAATGCACAGAACACAATGTATGAAACACAAAAACAGAAAGCGCATACGAATCGCGAAAGCGCCGCGGATGTCAAAACCGAGCCGGGTTTCCAACGAACATGAGAAATATGCGATAAATCGAATAATTCAAAGGAAGGCTTCAACTGCCAGAACGGATTCTGTTTGGAAGTCGCAGCTAACAGCACCAAATATTTGAGTGTTGGCCATATCAGAATAGCGTACTATTATATTATGTTTCGCGTGTTTTGTCTATGTTTTAATGACTTACAGTTTTCTAAAGATATTTGTATGTTATTTATTATAATATGATAGTAAATTTGTAAAGCAGGTACGGGAGTTCAGTACGTAATTTCACATACTGACATAGGTATATATAGATGGTTTAGTAAAAGTATTTGAAAGAGGCATTAAAAGTATCTTCCACAAAGCAGAAAGTCAACGGCGTCTTTCTATTGTTATAAATGCTCTGTGATATGCATTACTTAACTCATGTTACATACTATACGTATGTTGTACAATAGACCAGGTGTGTTTCGATGATGTTTGTGAATAGCAATTATACATAAACATCCAGTGTATGTTAAACAATGTATCCATACAAAGTTTTACATGTACAGAGTAAGAAATCTACTTAAGAAAAATGGGTGAGGTCCGAATAAAACAAACAACTCGGAGTTTCAACTTCACGGAGAGGGATCGTCCTAATTATCTCTTATTCGGACTACGAGGAACATTTCCCAGGCAGTTCTGCGAGTATCCTCACTTGGATTCCAAATAAACATACGTCAAAGCGTCACACTAATTTCCACAGAAGAGATAATAGCTATTCCTGGGACATCTCCACACAGGGATATCTAATCACAAACAAGACGAAGCCTGTTCTCTGATAGTTAAATGGCTGATACATACTTATGTAGATTTTCTAAGACCCTGGCATATAATAAAAGGTCGTGTTAATTACACGAGTATCTGTCTTGGGTGGGAATCGAACTTACGACCCCTTACGGTTCCAGCAGTCGGGTTCACTTTGAAAGGGTCAGTCAAATAAATTCAAATTATTACTATTTATTTGACTGACCCGTTGATGTAGCGGTTAGTAAACCTGACTGTTGCGCGAGAAGCAGTGGGTTCGATTCTTACAGAGAATATATATGTACTCGTATTTGTGTGATGAACACAAGCATTTGTTCTGTCTGGGTGTAAAAAATATTTATACAAGTATTTATTTATATGTATATAAGAAGTTTATCAGCCGTTTGGTTACCATAAGAGAAGCTCTCTCGATGCTTATGTGGGATCAGATGACCGTATGTGGAGATATGCGAAGATATATTATTTGTACATACGAATGCGAACGTATTGTATAAATATGCAATTTCGGTGTCATAACTTTTCATGGTAAAAATTGCAGTAGGCATTTCTGCGTCATATGTATTCTATGGTCACTCCCTATAAAACGGGACTGAATTTCCTCGCAAACTCATAAACAGCCCCATACACGATCTATTACGGGACAAACGTCAATAAATTTGACGTGTCCCGACACTAGTTGTCAGGGTGACCCAGATGTGTCATATTATTGAGCTATAAATATATTTCGACCATCCCAAATGGATCCCTCATTTAAGACATGCGCGTGTCACATTGAAGACGAATTATAAAAAAATCTGTGACATTGATCGCTAACATTTTTATATAAAAATTATTGCAATGGTTTATCATTCGTTCCAATCGCCTAAGGATACTAGAATTTTTTCAAAGCGATAAGCTTGGTAGTATGGCGTAAAGGTTTGGATTTCAAACCTTCATTAATTATTTAAGGTTCGAATGCCTTGCATATAACTAACTTTATGTACTATGTACATTTTTAGATTAAGACTATCTCTAACCGTAGAGGACAGATTCACGAGGACACTTGCACGTGTTAGAGCTAACAGTAACGTTCTATGAAGCGTGTAAAGTCTGTTAAACCATAATTAGCCAGCGTGGAGGACTATAGCTTTAGTCTGTTCCACGCTGAGAGGAGGTTTATGCGCAGCAGAGACACGATATAAGGGTTGATGATATAGAATACTTTTTTTTATTGTTTTATTATTTTATAATATTAACATCACGCCTATGACTCTTTTAACGGGTAGGCCGATGAGTACAGACCAGAAAATGTACAAAATATTACGTCAGTACAGTAAAATATACGCAAATCGATAAATAATTAAATATGTATTCTGTCGTTCGCATGCTTACAGGGGAACATGCGATGTCCGAAATTCGCACGAAATTGTTGAATAGGGAGGTGATGACGGGGTTTAGGGAGGTCATGTTCCTCGGATAGGGCTTTGCCATTAAGACAATTTAGTACACATGTGTACTCCGGCTTTAGTGTGCTCAGCAATGTCGTCTCGTAAACACGCGTCGATGACAATAAGTCTCAAGGATATACTGTACTCAACTGACTGAATTACTATCGGATAAGAGCTTTTGCCGTCAAGCATTTCGAATCACTTCGCAATATTGTGTCGTGATGTGTAGTGTCGTGTGAAGTGGATATTTTGGGTTAATGATTAATGACTAGGACTCTAGGTTAATGTCTAAGGTTTATATGACGTGGCATCACGATGGCATATATCAGGTCCACTTAGAATAAATTCAGAGCCGGAAGTAATGGCGCCGATTAGGGTAGGCCTATGGCCAGCAGTGGACATCCCAAAGCCGATGATGAAGCGTAAAAACTTGAGAATTGAACTTTCTATGCGTAATAATGACTATTGAACGAGTGGCAGCCACAAATATTTCTCAATAAAATCAATTGGTGTTTAATTTTCCATTGCATATATAAACATTATTGTATGTATATGACGACTTAGCATCAATCCGATACGCCCTCAACTATGACAAACATAATAGCTATCAACAATGCAACGCGAGTTTTGAATAGAATATGTTTTACTTTTAACTACCTTAAATATTCTGTTCTGGATAATGGTTGGTTGTTTCTTTTTTGTAGCATTCTCATTCACTGTATCTACAGTCTACATGTCACTATCAGGAGTGATACCAGTTTTAGTACCAATATCGTCATCAGTATTTAGTATCAGTGTCGATATCAATATCAATAACAGTTAGCAATATTAACATCAATATCACCGGCAGCATCAATATCGATTAAATCAGCACATCGATAAATCGCGATACAATCAAAAAGCATTCGATCAGATCAAAAATCAATATCAGCATCAATAATCAGTGACGTTAGAATCAAAATGCTGTTTGAAAAGGCAGTCGGCAAGCGAACAAAGGCTTTGACGGGTGAAGGTTTCCGCCTCGGCTTATTCCATTTATCGCAAATTTTGCTGTCTGACGCGAGCTGCAAGTCGAATATGAATGCCAGGAGGATGCAGTTTTCGCGCCTTTTGTGTTATTGGCTGTTTGCGCTTAAGTCATGTCTGTTGTACTTTGACTCTGTCAGCAAAAAAACAAATCTGTTTCGAATTCGAATAAACAACTATTATTCAAAATTTGCACCCCAGCATTTATTAATAAAGTATTACATACATTAATCGCACATCGTTTTTATTACTTCAGACGCATAAATCTATATATCAGCAAGTCGTTAACAATTTTTTTTTCAAAAATTTATGAGAGCGGAAACAACAGGTCACACTTCAGCTCGCAGTATTTTCGAAGATATTATTAATAAAACTGGAGCCCAGTGGAGTATGCGGAACATATATTTCGCAGGCGTGGCGGAGTGGGCACACCCGAAATCCATTTCAATTTTCTGCATCGCGTCCGCAGCCGAAGATTGGAACTGTGAATCGTCGAATTTTCCAACGGACTTGCTGCCTTTGCCGGTTCTTTCATAAGGAAGTAACTGGGCGATGCCCCTTCGCATGGAAGTAACGAGACGCGGCCCTTAGTGGAGCAGAACTAAATGGATGGTTCGAATTTGTTTGAAACCAACCACAGCTTGAAAGCAACTTTTATTTTGGCACAGCAATTTAAGCCCACCTTAAGTGTCTCACGTTGTAAGCGTTTTGTACACACGATGCCAATTATTACACTATGTTGTATAGGATAAATTACCTCACAGTCAAATAATATATTTCGGACAAGACATACTGTATATGTAGATACCGTTGCATTTTGAGTACTAAGTAATAGAGTAGACAGTTTATTTAAACATCTTTCTATGGTTTCTGTGAAGCAAGTAATAAATACACATGTACTCGTATAAGACCATTTGATACT
Source organism: Parelbella polyzona (assembly GCA_018244815.1). Taxonomy (NCBI): domain Eukaryota; kingdom Metazoa; phylum Arthropoda; class Insecta; order Lepidoptera; family Hesperiidae; genus Parelbella; species Parelbella polyzona. Next base: position 9,885 of record DWMF01000114.1, on the reverse strand, counting down.
GAGCGCAATTGACTTCCGACACTGACAGATCCGTGTTTTATTGCAATCGACTGTCCAAATTCCTCACATGCCTACATATCTTTCACTTTCACTGTTAAAGCAATATTTACAACGTTTTTACATCGTCCTGATTGTTTCCGATAGGATCCAAGATAACAAGTTAAATAAGTAATTAATTTGAAATTATTGTTTTCATTATTCTATCAGACTATATTGTACAGCTATAATTTGCGGATTGATTGATTGATTTAATTTAATCTTTTACTTATTTTTTTTTATTATTATATATGTATTTTATTACTTTTTTATTTATTAAATTTGCCGATAAATAAATTAAGAACGGGTAATGAGACAAATAAAGGCGTAGTTGTTAAGTAAAATTACATGTACCCGTAGTCAGTATAAAACGACGTGTTACGTGTTACGTCGACAGCATTTGACCTTTCGCAGCAAAGTTCAAGATCATTTGCCTAGGTCTCGGCTGTTTGGGCTGACATACTTTCTAAACGAGCTGAATTAACCAGACGGGTTGCGCTTTTCAAGAAAAATGTGGGGCAGTTTTTTCTTGTGGACGTAAGTAAACAGCAGCGGTGAAAAATGTTCATAATAGCTGCTCGTAACAATTGTGTGGCTGGCAGATCATTTCAAAGTTTATTCAATTAACCCATTTTATGTAACTAACGACCAATCAGACCTTGTATTCAATGATCAGTTCCATACTGTACATTTCATTAACTATGGGCATCAAATGCAATATCAAAAAAGAAAAACAGGACTGGCAATATTTTATGTTTTCCAATAAAGGATATAGTTAGAATTTGCATTATATAGTAGGTAAATCCGTCGAGTGTTTATTTGTAATTGTTAAATATTAATTGTTAACCTTAATTGTTAATCTTAATTTTTGAATCTTAATTATTAATATTCACAGTTAAATAAAATGTAATACTAATTCAAACAGTTGTTTTTCAAAAACGTTGTCAATGGCCATTAGTATGTTTTATAAATGCATCTATCACCGATTCGTGCTGGTAAAGTCTGTTCCAATTTCTTTCCAATTATACATATGAATATGTTTGCACTGATTACTGTGCTGTATCCGTATTTTTAATATAAGCTAGTAGCTTATGATTGCTTATGAAGGCCTGTTGATTATGAGGGGCTTTGTACAGTAACTGAATTGTCCACGTCATATTAACAAATTTAATAAATGTTTTTTTTAATAAAAAAATATGATCGCACGATTGTAAGTACCGTATTAATTTAGCGAATATTGCAAAAGCTAAAGCGTTCATTAAATTGGGAGTTAGTAAAGTACGCTGTCCGGCTACCATTAGTCTAAATATATACGTAACATCACACCTGTAATCCCCGAAAGGTTAGGCAGAGGAGCGTAGTACACCCCCATTTTTCACTAGTTAAGCTCAAGTCCGATGGATAGGTTGTGAGCCCGTTGCAATAAACCGGGCACAATTCTAGACTCCGAGCCACTACTAGAAATTCTAAATTAGAAAATCGAATCGAATCGAATTCCAAGTTAGAAAAGAATAGCAATCGCGCTTGCAACCACTCGATCAACGAGGCAGTCTAAATATATATTTCAATAATTAGAGGAGCTACAATATATTAAACGTCATTTGAAGTACTATTCAATTAACAGAATCTTATCAAACATTAATAATATCGGTCATTAACCCTTGTAACAAAACAGTTATTCCGACCACGCTTCCTATTCTCCTAACCAACAATTTGTGTAAATTAAATCAGACATAATAACTTATGGGTTTACGTTAATTGGTAGTATCGGTCCAACATAATTACTCACTAATGATTAAGCAATTAACCGCTGCTAAGCAATCACAGGTAAGCATACTGATATATATAAGTTATATATTGTCAGTCAACTTAAATTTTATTAACAGTTATTGAGCAACATCATAGTGTGCCAAGTCATTTTACATATAATCATTTAGGTATAAACCATGGTCCAAGCAGTAAGAAATAGACTTGTAAGAAACGTTCTATGCAATCTCAAAAACAACGTAATAACCTTTATCTGGTGGCCCAATTCAACTCGTAACCTTATAGCCTTGTTTCAAAGCAATAAACGTTTACGGCACCACTCTCAAGACGTCCGTTTGCCGCGGCGGTCTTACGATAAATGACCCCGGCGGCACGAGACGACGTGCGCACTCAAATATTAACAAACTACCTTCCCTTATCGCGATTCAAATGTAGCGGTTTATTACTGCAGCTCATGACTTTTCCTCTCGGCATCGTGAGTTTTCGTATGGAACTGCTCCTTGGTATGTGTTGATACAATATTTTTGTCCAACAATATATAATTGTCATGTTGTTTTATAATTTTAATACGATTCTCCCAGAATATACGTACCATGTACTACTTTAAATAGCTCCTCGAATATTGGACTCCAAATTGCTTATTTAAAATACTCAAGAAAATCTTACGAATGTATTAGAAAACACGTACTTATATAATAAAAATCGCTCTCTATGAGACTAGTCATCACCAGCTGTGCCGGAACGCCTAGTCTGGCAGCAAAGTTTAAAACTACGTTCTAGTAATCTCATAGTTCACTGAAATCACCTGACCCAGTGGAAGCGATTATACTTTAAACGCTACCAGCCAGTGATGTAGATTCAGTAGAGTAAAAAAGTATATGATCGTTGGGTTGAAAATCGGAAATTAGATTTTTGATCTTACTGCTACGTTAATAATGTAATTAAACCACGTGTCGACTTTATTAAAAGTTATTCCACTAAGTATTCACACCATATTATTCTCATAAAACTTGATGCCTGTTGTACATTAATTATTTCTGTAGTTCAGTTAAGCGAACGTGTACGCAAAATACAAAAAGTTATAAATTTCAACCACATAGAAACTTTAACCTTTCCGTCCAGTTCAGTTTAAGGGTAAATTCTAAGGGTATCGTTCCACAGGTGCGGATAACTGGAGCAACTTCAGTAAATTCAGCCTCTGCGGTTATAGCGGGTCATAACTGGCCGAGCTATAATGGCCCCGAGTTATAATCTGACTTTAAGGGACTGATAACTGTTTGATGGGTTTGGTATAAAGTATATAAATTAATTTAAACATGGAATGTATTAATAAAGTGTGTTTTTATGATACAAGACATGTATTTTTGTAATGATAAAATGTTGATTTAATGAAAATACTTTCGCTTAGAAGGATGGTTACCAGGATTATGCCTTCAGTGTTATTTTTAGTTATGTATATATTTTTTGTATCGTTTTTCTTTACGTCATTAGCTAAAAGCTTGGTTTATGGATTAAGCTATAGAAAAAAAACTTTGCGTGTTGTTAGTTGTATCTGTCCAACTGCTATACTTAAGGTTTTTTGGTAAGATTAGAATATTTTAAGTCAGTGTGAGAATATCGTCAAAGGTTTTGCCATCATCGTGTCATAAGAACGCTATAGTGCTAATCAAGATGTCAAGAAATAAAAAATATCCATACGTTCTACATAAAAAAAATCAGTTAAACTTTTAATTTATTATTTATAATTATTATGTCGTTTTGAACAGTTATTAAGTTATACAGTATTATGTAATACATAAAACTTATAGCCAAACGTTGCTGTTAGGAGTTCTATTGCCCAAGCCCACACAAAACTAAATAGCTTGTAAAAAATCTGAACATTGTTCAAGCGGTGTAAAAATATGAATTAGGCCGATAACGCCCAACGGATTATGGGCGCGCCAATCAAAGTCGGATTATGTCACAAAGACTGTTATTATAACGTTAAAACGCTCACATGGTCGTGCCTTGGAATATACAGAATGCCGTAAATTGACGTAAAGCCAACCTGATTTTAAAGGCTTAAAAAAGATTTTGAAGCTAACAAGTTAATTTAGTGGTATGAACACATTTACGTACACGGTTAAGTACGCTGTCATACAAGCACAATGCCGCGACACAAGCGCCATCTATGCATGTTTGCGGATCAAAGCGGCGCACGCTGACAACGGATTAATTATGTACTGTGAAGAGCGTAAAACATTTCGAAATGAATGAGTTTGCGAAGAGACCTGAATCTGAGTATTTAAATTTTATTATGATTAACAATAATTTAGCCCTATCAAAAAGCTTTACGTTGTTATATGTCAACTTTTGAGACCGTAGATGGCTTAGATAACATGTATCATGAGTTTTGAGGAATTTTGGAAAAATATATGAACGTGAATTGATCGCTGTCAATAAAAGCAACATGTTTCCAAAAAAAAAGTAATAGACTAATCAATAATCAGATAATCGCAATAAATTTCTTCAAATCCCCCGTACCGCGGCGTACCAGCTCATTGTATGAAGTCATAAAGGACACGTGGCTGCTCAGTATGGATTTATTTGTGTACTCAATTATTTTTACCCAGTTTGGAACACGGAAAGTGTATCGCATCAGAGGAAATAATGTATTATTCTAATAAAAAACTGTAAGTAAAACCAATTTCCTACTTCCAGAACATAAATGCATCCTATCATAATTTAACTGGAATATGACCCGGGAACAAATACAGATAAGTCGTTCGCTGAAAATGTCAAAAGCCTCGCGATTTAGTATTTCCGTCTACTTCAACCTTTGGGCCGAAAAGCAATAACTCAAGCCCTATTGTTTTAGAACTGACATCGAGAGATCAGGCTATTGGTTCTGCTATCGAACCGTGAAGTAAGGGTTTCATCAGCCCGTACGTACTGTGGTAATGATTATATGGGGCTGCAAATATAGCCTAATTTCAGACATATACATATAGATGTTTTCGTGTGAACATTGCGAATGTCGCTTGATTTACATAACCTGTAAGAAAGAAATAAAGGCTTTTTAAAAAGAAAAGTTAATGTACACCGTCTAAAGTGCTCTATAAGATCTGGAGTACTTATTGAAAAATCCATTGCGAGTCACCCAACTAAGAACTGACCGTACGTTGAAGAGTCCCCGATGTGTTGACGGCTTTTATAGGGAACCCTTCGCCACTTTTCTTAAAGAGAAGAGCATAAAACATTACTAATTCATTGTTGTAGTAATAATGTAGCTTGTAGAGTTTTATCCCGTTCGGCGAACTGAACAAAGCAGAGGAGTGGGCGCTTTTAATAAATAATTCCGTAGTGTTCGCTTGCAGCCTTCAGTGGGGCCACAACGAATTTAGACCCGTATCCATTTATTACGTAGTGCCTTTTCTGATTCCAACAATGGCCTACTGGGAGAACAGAGGTAAAGGTGTAAGGTTAGGTTACTGAACACATTTATTGCTATCACTTCTGATAAACGATCGTTTATTTTTTAACACCGAACCCGAGCTTGCCCGTTGTCGATTTGTGTTGGCGAGTGGATTTATTCTTTTGAATGCAAAGAACACGCTACGTAATGCACATATAAGTTTATATTTTATAATTCACAATACATTTTAAAAGGACCTAATAAAAATGCCGTTTCAGACGGAAAACGAGTTATGGACTTTAATTATACAATTAGACACAACAGTGCAGATAAAATACGTTATATCCGTTTTGTAAAAAGTTACACATTGTTATTGTACACAATATTTTCGCAAAAACGACGGTCGGAACATATGAATATTAAATAGCGATTTAAAAATACAGATAAAAGCACAAGAGACCACGGATCACAAAACAATGTGATTGAAAAAGTCTGTTCAAATCCGGCGCCGGAAGCTCGGCCAGGTGCAGCTGGCGGAAGGGGAACAAAAATAAACAACGAGAAGAATACACGCGACCGCCAATCACCAGAGTGCGTGCCAATCCATCAACGTGTCACTGCGGCGAATTCCAATTTTCATGCGAAGTTTTCATGGTCTCCAAAAAGCAATTAAAATAACTCCGCGGCTAAATCATTTATCATCAACTCGGACGAGTCGTCACAAATGCTTGATAGATCGAGTGTACTGCCGTCCTATCAATGCTTCAACGGATTAATGTGTTTTACGACCAACGTTACGATTTTCCAAACGAGATTTTCGATAACCTTTTCCGCGAGACGCTTTTATATTTTTATGACTTCTTACAAAAAGGACTTGGAACAATATTTTCTTTGTTGCCGAGCCATGAAGTCGCGGAAAACTATTTTGCTGTTACCTACAAAAAGATAATGCATAAAATCACTCTAAAGAAGCGAGACCCACTCCCAAAATGTTGGCACTCAGCCGAGAAACCTATAGTCTCGTGAGCTATGGCTCTTCCCAAGGTTTAAGTATTCAAATAATTCTGGGGAGCAATTTGTATAGGCGTACGAAAACGCTCCGCTTGGCACATACGTTAATAAGCGGAGCAGAGCAGGTGAGCTTGGCTTGTATCCAACTCAGATGATATTAAAGGATATTTTACAGCCGAATTTAAATCATTGTAAGACCAGAGAAGCGTTCGCGTGCCAAATAAGTCTTAGAGGGAACGCCATCCTCAGCTTAGTGGGCAACGGACATTTACAAATTTCAAGTAATTGCTTTGTTGTAGTCGGGGAGACGGCGAATTTAATGACTGAATAAATGGTTTAACTGAAAAAAATACAAACATGAGTTGCCAACATTGAATATAGTTTGACAGATGAATTGATTGTTAACAATAAAATATTAGATTTAAAAAATATATTTAATAATAAACAGTTTGTTAACAATAATATAAGTCAGCAATATTTATTGCATTATACTGCTAGCCATGGGCCACAATTTTAACAGCGGAAAATGCGAATGGAGTACGTTGCACCATTCTGTTACTACAATTTAGACATAAATTCTCTAAAAAATAAAATATAGTCACTTCTATATTTAAATAACAACCAAACAATTAAAACCAATAACTGTCTTAACTAGAAATAACATGAATTAATAACAATATTATTAAAGGCAAAGCCATTTTTTTCAACATTTGTCATCAACCTATCTCAGTCATTGCTGGTCATAGGCCTCCCCCAATGAGCACCATCGCGCCCCACGCTGCGACCTCCAACTCGCATGCCCATCGTGCATATTATGGGTAAAATCCCCCTTATGAATAGGCGCAAAAGGGCAGAGTGAGAACGGAAAATTTAACTCGATCGTCTGAAAAAAATAAAACTTACATAGTTGCCATTCGATGTAACTTTTCACAATAGTTAGAGACACATTACACTGCATACGAGTTCCAGTTTCCAAACAAGGTGTTTTTACGACTTCGGCAACACAAAGAGGGACTTCGGGAAACGAAGCCCGAAATTGGTATCACTTAATTCTACTGTAACTGTAAAAACTTCAGCTGTGCCATGGAAAGTTCCGGGTGCCGAAACAAGGTTTACAGATTCAACAAGTAAGAACGAGAGAACCGTAAATAAGTGATCAAGTAATTTAAGTGAACTAATAAGAAATTCACGAGCTTGTTTCAAAGTAAAAATCACTCTGTTATACGCGAATTTATTTCAAAGTGAAAAATTCCGCTATGTAAATGGGAGACGAATGCAATGAAGCTGTTTCTCGTTTAAATTTTGGAAATAAATATTATATTAGAGAGAGTTCAGTGGCACTGCTACGTTTAAATCAAATCTAAATGTAACGGAAAATGTCCATTAAATTCATGGAATATTATTGTACTAACATCAAGCCTGTAATCTCCGAAGAGGTAGGCGCGTTTCTGGGTAGGTGGTTGTGGTTAGTACCTACGTGACATGACATGACGTGACGTGACATCATGATCTTTATGAAGTCTTATTTCAATTTTGATGCAATAAACACTTTCTTTTGTTTGATCAAAATACGTCCATATCCAGGAAATAATAGAAAGCTCATTTGAAAGCTCACGGTACATAAGCATTACATTTATACACGTTAATGTAACGGCGCTCGAGTTAAGTAAGCTCTGCGAGGCCTAAGCTTTAACGCCAGACTTTCATGGGCGCTTTTATAGACTTTTCCCTGTGGCGCAAATGATAGCAAAATGACATATTAAAGATAAAAAAGATTCCTTCAGCCAATAGTACTGGTACTAAAAAAAAATATGTCACCGAAAAAAACGTGATACGATTGACCATATAAATATTACTTATAGATTTCTAATTAAATTGATTCATAAATTTTATTTACTTGTAGATCAGTTGGTTTATGACTGACGGAGAACCGACGCTTGTGACTTCGACTTCAGCTCGACAAACAAGCGTTTGTACGATGAGCACGCCTATACTTTCGATGCATGTGTTAAATTATCTATATAAATCCGTATTTAGAACATTCGATGTGTTGTTTATCAGCTGTCTAGTCATTATTATACATCCTCCGCCTAGTTAGCGATCACGTGGTCAGTTATCACAAGTTGGTCGTAATTATTTAGTGGAAATATCACACTTCTAGCTAATCAATACTCGCCACGAATAACAATAAACTACACAGAGATAACTATATAGTACCAAACAACAGATTAAATAGTCAGTGTAATGAAATTATTAAATCGCTGTAAGCTTATCACTTAAAGTAAACTGTTCAATGGAACAATTTCCAGCGATTTTAACCCAGTTTAAAAGGATTTTTGTGTAAGATAATTTTATTGAAGGAATAATAGTATTTTTAAAGCTATTATTTGATGACTTCTCAAGTCTTTAAAGTCCTTAATGCTAATTGTGATGGCCGTTATGACGTCAAAGTAACTTTTCAAATTGCGAGAAGTACCGTTTGAAATTTTCTTTTACACTGATTTTAATTGTATTATATATCCTTATAATATACAACGTAAATCGCGCCTGCAATTCCCGAAGGGGTAGGCAGGTAATATGTAACATAATATACAAAATTGAAAAGGTTAATGCTAAAGCGCGACCCAGGACCCGCTTGCAGTTTTATAAGAAATAATTGGAAATTGAATGGGAAGTAAGGTAGAACGTAATATGCACATTTATGTTGTGACAAAGTTTTTGAAATAATAAATATTATGCATATTTGGTTTATCTGCATGTGTTTTTCATCTAAATGAGGCAGTAATGCTCCGGGAGCTAGCGGTGTCCCACAGAGTTAGAATTATATCCTGGCTAAGATTTACATCCCTTATATTAATCTTTTAGTAAAACTTAAGATAACGCCTGTATCTTTTCAGGGCGTAGGCAGAAAAGTGTAGTAAACTTCCGCGTAGCACGAGTTCCGTTCACATCACACTAGAGGGCGAGTCTATTGTCATACACCGGCACAACCGGACTCCGAGCCACTACCAAGAATTTAAAATTAGAGAAGCCTAATAATACTTGACGCAAGGGTTGAAGCCAGGACTTCTGGATCAGCTTTCGATTTATATAAATTCTGTAATGAACATGTAGTATGTATGACTTTAAATATTACCAGTTTATCAATGACAAAGGAAATTAATTAGCAAGTCTAAAATATAATTAAACGAAGCATTGTTACCGGCAAAACCAACAATTTATTTACAAAAGAATTTTTCTCTTGCCGTTTCTCCATCACGAACACGAGGTACGAAGATAATTGAATCGCGGCACCGTCTTTGCATATAAATTTCTTCGTTAAATGACCTGTCTGTACTCAATAACAATTTATCTGGAGGCGGCTCTTTTGTACGGAAATTGACTTGTGGGTTCCCTTTTACAATGTTTCCCACAGTTTTCCAGCGTTTCCGGCGCTTTGCGCTTTAAAGTTTTCTCACTTATTTAATTTATATGTAGGTATAAAATACAGTAAATAAATCTGTGAAAGGCTGCAGGCAGATGCTGGATGTGACAAGCCGGGGACAGGGCGCGATGGCGCACATTGGGGGAGGCCTATGTCCAGCAGTGGACTGAGATAGGCTGGTGATGATGATGGGTAAACTATTATGACATAGTATAGATTTTAGCTGAATATATAGCCAGCTGGACATACAATT
>DWMF01000113.1:0-19021 GCA_018244815.1 Parelbella polyzona | reverse complement strand
GCTTGAAATGTTGAGGCTACGTGTTCTCATTTAGGAAAAATCTTTATAAAAAAAGTTTCGTTAACTCTGTAAGCCACTGACAGCCCTGCTCACCAGGTCCAATTGTAATTCAAAACTATCCAGAGACCCATTTAGATACGCACAAAATAATTGATGAAAATCGGTCCAGCCATTTAGAAGGAGTTCAGTGACTTGCACACGTACGGAAGACAAGTTAGGTCAACAGTCAATCAACTGTATCTGATGCCATCCGAGTGGTTGAACAACTTTCGAGAGGCCTGTAGCCATCTCGATTATCCAACAATATACATTAGAGTACCGCGATGGTTTATAATCGAAACGCCACGTCTTCCCAAGTTACGGAGAGCTATTCGTTCTCAATAATAAGAGGGCCAAAGGATCATAAATGTAGTATATTTTAAAGCATCACCATTGCATTGAATAACTTTAGTACTGAACACGTAACCATAAATAACGGTTAATGACGCAAGGAACTAACGCGGTCATGGTATAAAGATGAAATCAAATGTTCTTTCTTCATTTACATATACCGATAGTCATACATAATGTTACCCGTAACGATTGCATCGTACGACACGTTTATAAAGATTGAGTAACAGCGGAGTAGCTTACACTAAAACGGTGAAAAGGGCCACGTAGAGATACGCTGTCGCTGTCGAATTAACATTTTCCATGTTTGTGGACCTTAGTGTGCAGAACATTTGAGTTATTTCACATCAGTGGCAACAATATCCACAGAGTTACATTTTGTAAACAACATTTTTTTTTACGAAAAATACAAATAGATACTATTGCCAGGACACATTTATGGAATATTATATTAATAAAATTTTTAGCATTATACAAAATTTTTCTCCGCTTATTGGAACAAGGCAACCATTAACTTTGGCTTCCTCGTTTATTCACATTTAAATGATCTAGTTTTTAATCGGTTATGGAAATGGGTTAGTTCGCTATATAATTAAAATATTGTTGAATTTTATAAACAACTACAATGTTTTGCAATAAAGCTTGATTCTTGTTTATATCGAGTAGGTACACTAGTTTACAAACAGGCAAACCAGTTGTTTAATAAAATAAAAATTTGGTTGACGCTGTTTCTATAAGTAATTCGTATCGCATAGTTGCAGCGATTCCTCATAATTTTTCAAGAATGTTTCATCAGAAACTTTAGGAAATCAATAGTGGCAGAAACCTCGGTCTGCTCCTCATGTAGCCACTTACTGCCCTCTCTCTCTCTCTTTTCACCAGGGTTCTCAACCCTAAGAATCGTGACTCTTTTGCTAAACTTTATTAATGTTCCCTTTCCAATTAAAGGGACAGTGGCTTGCAGCGGTAACAATGAACAAGCCAAGTAATGGGCGTGTTGTTTTTGTCATCAAAGCGACTGTGGCCAACGAGATTGGTGCCGTAACAACACAAGTGGACGGCGAACGAGAAATAACATCCGCAATCAACAAACGCAATAAAAGTATCGGTACACAGTAATTGGACGTTTTCTACTGAGACTGTTACAATCGAATACGGCGAATAATATCGAACAAGCTGTAGCGATACAGGTTAGTATATACTACCTACTACACGTCAGCAATCAACATTACTTAGGAGTCGTCCTGCTGTACATACATACGTGATAATATTATCACAGTTCTCTCCCCCGCGCTACACATAGAATATATGTATGTATGTATTTGGAGCTTTGTTAAAGTGAATTCGTGGTTTAAAAACTAACGGTGACCCGTATTATAATGTATCTGTAATATGTAAGAAAATATAAATAAAATACACATTTTTTACAGCCGTTAGTTAAATCTAACATCGCGATTAGCATTATCACCATTGGGCTTGTCATGAGTGTATTTCAATCAAAACTGATTGGAATATTGCGATTTCATAATAGAAACGGACTCTCTAAGTAATTACGAATTAAGTCCTAAGGTACCTACATTTAATTACTTTGACTTTAAATATTCTGAGCCTATTCCAAGTTCGAAAAAAGAAATATAATGGATAGGTAAAAATTTGCAGTCTATAAGCATAATCGTGCGTTACACCGAATTAAGCAACATGGCCGCTCCGCGGCCCAACGGCCACATCCAAGGTCGCGTGAGTCCGCGAGCATTCGCGCCGGCGGAACACAAAGCGTCTTCGAACACCGCGAACAACTATTGAAATCTCGTAATGAGGTAATCGTTGTGAAGTCACTTGTATAAAATGGTCTTACGTTATTTTAAACTAAATTTCTGACGACAGCGCCGTGTTAAAAGAATTAGGGCGCCTTCCGCATTTTTAACTTTTACTTCGCCCAGTGAAAATTGTAAAGATTATCATAATTTTAGGAATACTTGACTATTATAAAAATTGCTGCACTTCCCCCATGATTATTCGATAATATTATAAAAATTCAATATAAAATACCTACGAAAGATAACATTTCAAATTTATTTAAACCCATGAAGTAATTACTGGAACTAAGAAAAAAATTATCTAATCGAAAGTTACTTAACAAACAGCTCTTAAAGTAGCAATAGGTAAAAAAAATAATTAAAAAACTCATTAAACCTCAGTTATCATAATCTTTCTTCCCTGAAATCAACAGCATAGTTGTCGGAGTAATTGTATATAGATTTGGCAGTAATTTTACGTCCGACCGCCCGCGCCGCCTGACGTCAACCTTACTTAGGAATCTTCCTGCTGGTGATTGCGCCTCCGCCGTGCAAAAACAAGCAGAAGCTGCCAATTTGTCATTTATGTATAACTTCCTACATCATTATAAAATTTTCATTCAAGTCGGAAGAAATTTTGACCCATCGAAAAAAAGTATATATATACCTACGGTGTTTCAGATAATTTCACAGAGAACGATTAAGAACGATTTTGTCGCGAAGCAAGAGTCGTAAGCATTTTTATAAATATGCGTAGGTATTCTTATTTATACCAATGTAATCTTTTTTCTCATTTTATTTCATATACAATGGTGATTGTATTCTGCGTTCATTTTTTCATGTAATCCCAATGAATCGTCAATGGGCACGTACAGATGACTTTCACAAAGCCTGCTCAAATAGAAGCCTCGCTACAATAAAAGCGACCCGAACCAAATGAGACGCATTTAATTACTGTGAGCTATCTCCGATCTGTCCTCGGCTTCATGCGACAAGGGATGAAAGTTCATTTATTACGTATTCGGTCCGACGGCACTCGACCACCGCAGCCATCAAATAAGCCGCGATTAAATATGTAATCCGAAAGCCAGTGTTTGAGCATCTCTTGTTCCATCTCCAGAGTGATTATTGTCACATCGAGGTCTCTTGTACTCGGACCATTACACATTCGGTAGGAGTATTTTTGAAACAAGTATGTACTGATCACAATTTTAGTATTCATTCAATGGCAACAATTATATTACAGGAGCTTTTGCCTTTTACAAGAAAAAAATAAAACATTTAAACTAATATTATATAAAGGAAAGTTTTTACGTATGAGTGACTCGTCAACCCAGCTCCAAAATTATTGCTGATAGAACAACGAAAGATCAATTTTCAGGTATTGAACATATTAAAATGATATCCGACCAGAATGAAATTCTGTACGAGTACCTGTTTAAATCGTATCTCTAGCGGCAGCGCGACCTTACTTGGACCCTCAAACGTGTCGAAGGCCGAATGACATTGTGTGACATTGTCAAGTGTCTACCATTACTATCTACTTACTCTTTCAAATCGATTAATGATTAAAGATTTTGAATGGTGAAAATAAAATATACCGGCATGACTTGCCACACGATATTATAAAAAAAATTAAAACCAATTAGATTGTTAGTCCAATAGTTAAGAAACCTGAATGTTTGAGTTACGGGCTGTGATTAATTACTAACCGCATCACAATTTTAATTAAAATTGATGATATTTGTATGTATTTATTTAGCAATTGGTAACAACAAAAAATTAACACCAAAATCCCTTGTATCGTCTACGAAACCAAGCACGACTCGACCGTGATGAATTAAAAAAAATAAGCAATAACTACAGATAATGCTGTAGAATTTATGTTTTCCGTTAGTTTCATCATCGCTCTTACCGGTTAAGGCTAAGTACCATTAATCGTTACCTCAACGTCCTTCCGGTCGGCTTTATTCCGTTCAATATATCGTATGCCAGGGGTTGAAACTTTTAGTAAGCAAATTGATATAACAGAGATAAGAGGTAAAGTTGGGCACTGGCTATTGAATCTGTCGAGTGACTTGGGGGACATGGGTTCCATTTCAACCCAGAACAAGTAGTTATATCTGTGATGAACGCATGTATCTGTTCTGTGTATGTGTGTGAAACGATATGTGTATATAATGCAACATCACGCCTGTATTTCTCTAAAGAAGTAGGCAGAAAAGTGTACTGTTCTTGTTGTACTTTCACGATTCACTAGTGATGTTATACATTTCACCCTGGATCAGATCAGTCTATTGCCAAATAACGAGCAGATATCCTGACTCCGTATTATTACTGAAAATTTTAAATCAGAAAAGCTTCATAACAATTAGTCCGACTCGGGGATCGAAACTGGGACCTTTTGATCTTCAGTCGCCTTGGAACTACTCCACTAACGAGGCAGTCGAAGTTTTGTTACTGATAATAAAACAATTAATAGAACTGCATGTGTGACGTACAACGGAAACTATTCGTCATGGTCCGATATTGGACAATCACGGCAGAACCAGTTTGTTTGAGCGTCGTAGTGCACTGGGTCGATATATACTCGTATACATAGGTATATCATATTATGCAATTTGCGATTGCAGTGATTTGTTTTCTTTAGATATTAGACTCTTCACGAAACATAGTCTAAAAAGATAATATCTGTTCAAATTTCTTTGAAATACATAATAAACAAATAACCTTTTTATTCAAAAATGGTCAATAATAAGGTTTTAGTAATGTGTTTATCACGTTCATTAGAACGCATTTGAAGTATGTATCAGAGAAGTACAGAAAGTGAACATCAATAGAGCGTCGAACATTTGAATGAACAAGATTGTGTCACTATAATTGTCATACAGATCTGATATTATAAAACGAATGCATTCCCCAATAGCGATAACGCCAGTAACAGCTATGTACATTGTAACCTCATTTAATAATGAGCCGCGTTATCAATACGATATGTGTAACTAACGCACAATGAAAACTAAATTTATCGCGCCATATAAATAAATAATTAATTTGCAATGGCCCGCTGCGATAGCGTGCCGAAGATAGGATCGTCGCGGTCCAATAGGGACGGGTTCACACTAATAAGAATTTAACCGAATCGGTATTTGTATACTGTTTACTGTAAAGAGTTTAAACACAAGCGTATTAGGCGTTTTCTTATGGTGTAAATATAAACATTGTTTGCGTACGCCACTTCAAGCCGTATACGAAAACCTATTCAGTAAACCGTAACATGTGTATTCACCCTTAGTGCTTGATCTCCGAATCAATTGTATATGGTGCGTATTCCAACGATTCTGTTCACCGCAACGTGTATAATTTATCGTGGTTTACCGCTTGGCAGACGAACCGTGTTCGAGATATTACACATATTATATCCTGTAGTACTAATGGTTAATGACACTGACGGACTCCCGAATAGAACCAATATTATTAGCATTAGAGCGAACGTTATCTCTGTATCTAGGTGTGAATTCGAAATTTATATATGGTTGTTATGTGTGGAAAGATACCTACCACAGGATCTCGAAAAGGAAGAATTCTCAACGACTAGGCTATGTATTCCCCAATAAAATAAGAATAACGTATCGTAACCAAAATGTTCCTATTTAAAATTTTTTATAAAGTAAAGTCAACTCATCCCGGCAATTACAATGGAATCCGTTAAACACGGTGCAGTGAACACACGGTCGCTATTCTTTAATTGTGGTCCACACGTCGTAGAGCACGAGCTATCGCTACGTCAGTCGTCAAACAAAGCCGTTGGCGTAGCAACAAGGGCTATAAAAATAGCGCCGCGGAGGAGCCGCGCGGCGCCCGCTTCCGGCAACAAGGTTACTCGGCACTCGCGTAACACATTCCACGGCTACTATGGTGCACCTCGCCGGAACCTTGCCGCCATTAGCGACAAGCTTTCGCTAATTGGCTTTTAAGAAGCCAATTCAGCGAATACGTGTATAAAGGGTTGGTAGTTGTTAACTGACTGATTGCTTCACATTGAAATAAGAAAAGGAACATGAATGTTATTTTAACCACAATTAATTAATCATTACATGATTAATCAATTCATTAAGTGTAATTTATTATCTTAAATTCAAAGAGAAGGTATCTTTTAATATCTTCCCCATGTTGATTATAACTGCAATATATTGTAATGACGTGTAGTCAAATTGGGTTCAATAACTGACATTGGAATGTATTCCAATACAATTTCCTTTTATATACATATAACCTACAAATAATAACTGGCCTGTTGTTCCAAGGGTTTGAAGCCATGGTAATTGAGACGAGATTTGTAGGTTCAAGTCTCACATAGGAAAAATATGTGATGAGAACATATTTTCTTCTGTCTGGATGTATGCTTATATTTATGTGCACATATGCATGTTTATAATAATCTGTTTAATTACTGTAATTCGGACTCTGCATTTGTTGAGATCAGGCAACTTTGTATGGAGATGTCCTAAGATATATGTTCATATGAAGGCAAAACTGACTTCTTTATGATTCAAACAAACCATACTGGTAAGTGTTAAAACATACATTTAAAATTAAACATACATAAAGAATACACTTTGCCCAGAGTTAGCTTTCATACCAGCTTTCTACCTCAGACCAATCATTATTAAGACATTATATATCAGTTTGAGAAGTGTATTTGCCAATTCAAACTTCGAAGTTGGTGATCTTGTCAGCCTTTGGGAGTAACATGGCACCTGTAACCATCTACAAATAGAAAAGATACACTATGTGGACTCATACTAACATAATATACTATCTGGTGTGTTTCTGACAGTCCCAAATCCTGCAATCAAAGTCATTGGCCAATTGCAGTCAACATCATACTTTAGCTAAGGACTTCAGGGTGTCTACAAGTCACTGTCAAACTTACATGACATACATATATTTTTATAACTGTTTGATAATATTGCAGTTCAAATTGACAAACTGTTTTCAATTGGTATAACTATTATAATTTTTAATCTATGACTTAACTTTAGTGTATATATCTGCATCACATTTTTTTTGAATACAATGTCTATCTTTCTACATGATCTGTATATTAAAAAACAGTAACAGATTGATGTAACAATGATTTCAATCAAAATAAACAAATATTATTCATTCTGTTTTATTGAGGTCTTAACAATAATTAAAATCAATTATTGCTAAAACATAATTATAAATAGGGAACTGTTAATGTTTACACATAATTATTGATCATGATTACATTGTCCATGATCACATAGTCTGTTATGGAGACTCTTAAATTGACGATACCTACAATTGCATAGTGTCTGAAAATTTTCATTTTTATTCTTTTCATTGCACTTTCTATGTATTGTTCAAGCAGCTTCAAAACAGCTAACAAATAAATCAATCATTCATGTATACTTTCTATGATTGATAAGTGATGAGGAAATTTTGACATTTGGTGACATCACTGACCATTTCTGTGTACAATAATTACATTTTAAAAAAATGTCACTTGGTCATTCATAGACAATTATAATCGTCCAAATCCAAATTAGTTTTTAATAATTATTATAGACTAATCTTGGTGTTGGCCATATAGTATTAAATATATTCATAATTAGTACAATTTGGTGCTACAAAGTATATATGCATATTATAGAAATATTATCATATTATGTCTATGCATAAAATTAATGGATACCAAGACATTGTTCTGAGATTCACAAATATAAAATGAAATGTTGCCTTTGTTGTTTTTGTCAATTTTTCATTTCAAATTATGATAACATAAACTCTATTTAAATGTAAAAAATATATGAAATATTCTGTGCAACATTAATGAAATACTTTTTATAATATGTAAGTCTTACATATCTCATGTCTCTCAGAAGATATAAAATTTGGTGAATAAGTACAGCAATATTACTATAACGCAATAATAATGTAATAATATTATTATTATGCAGATGGATTTTCCTATTTTGTTCATTAATTTTTTGTGTGCAATTTACAATATTTAATTATTAAATAAAGACACTGTGACATTTCAGTACATGATTAGTTAAAAAATAAACAGAAGTGACTGCTTAAACACATATGGATGTCCAATTAGAAACTTGATCAATATCAATGTGCTAGCAACAGATGAGGTCCTTAAAACTGTTGTATTTTAAATATGGTGTAATGCATGTATGTGGTAGCAATTAGAAAAGTAATTTTAACACAAAAAAAATATTTTTACTTGTAGTTAATATAGAAATCGTAATGCCAAGAATTGTGTTTGTTTATATACACAAACACACTGTCAGTCTTGTTATGTTCTGTAGATTCGCTATTCTACTCTTGGCTAGTATGCACGAATTGAGCGCTTGTTGAGTGTTAGGAACAAAAACATGTACTTATGAAAGGCACGGCATCGTGCAAAGTGCGAATTGGCACAAAGTTGCGTGATGCGTACGGACTGGTAGACATTTGTTGCTAGTGCTATCATCACACCGTTGCAAAACATTCTTAATGTTCCAAGTCTGATCTGATAAACCACAATGACCATTGTTTGCCGCTGTTAGAAATAATTTAGCAATACGACATACTGAAATACAACTTACCAAATAACAGAATTTCACACGAAATTGTACCACAACTTTTCAGTTCCGTTTGCGCCAGCACAATACCCGTACCACAGTCTCGACACTCATACAATTTCCCAACATACACTAAACTCTATCCACCCGGTACGTCAAAACGTTCTTTTGGAAGATCTCAAAAACAGTCTATAGAGATACGCCACCGAGGCGATCTCACTCAACCGGCCATTGCTCGACGCCACAGACTAACTAAAACTAACGTCGTGTCATATCAGAAATATTTTCATTGCCAGTCAGGGTTATTATTATAGTGACTAAATTATCTACCATATATTAAAGGCAATTTTATAAGGGATATTGTGAAATTACTTAGTACACACTATTGACTATACAGTATTTTTAATTAAGATTAAAGTGCCACTTCTTGTTTTATTCTCTCTAGTGTTTGTAAAAGAATAAAAACAATTGGAATTTAAAATCGTTCTTGTATATTTTACAGTTAAAATTTTTATAAATTCATCCATACATACCTAGCTCTGATATTTCATAACACTACAAAAAAAGCTTTGTGTTAGTTAATTTTGTAAGAATTAAAATATTATACCAAATAGTAGGATTTCATTTCCGATTGCAATAGCAACATTGCTTTCTTCAGTCACGTTTGATAATTTACAAAGAATGTTTTAAACTAAAAATAATGTTCCTTGTCGAATATTCTTAATATCATAATAATATGAATGACTACTCACAAATAGTAAAAATTAGATGCCTTACTTTTGTGAAATAAAATATATCTGAGCTTACTAAGGAATTATTTTTAAAAATTATTAGAGACATCTCTATCTATCTCCACAAACAGTGAGCCTATGTCATTGTCAAACAAAATAGTGACACAATTTGAATGAATTAACATTTGTATACTGTAAAGTTCATGTATTCTATTTAATATTGAATTAAAATGGTGAAACTTGAAAAGGCGTGTAGAGCCTTCAAAGCTCTAAACGGACTTATCTGCGTATATAAACCGCCATGTGTACCTGTGCGGAGAGTTCAGCACACGATTATAACCAATCTATGCAGAGGTTAATAATTAATATATGAATAACATGTAATTAAAGTATAATTGATAACATTGTAAACCAAAATGATTACAATGTTTTAAAAAACTGTGTCTATTATTTTGTCTAAAAGATTTAAAAAATTCATCTTCATTTACCTGTTTTAGATTTAAACGCGTTGCCTGATAGTCCTCAAGAGAAAAGGGTGGAGATAGTTGGATCAACAAATGCACCAATGACTGTGAGAGTATTGCCCAACTATGCTGATGACCCCCTTGCATCTGGCCCTCGATATATTCATGATGATTTCCAATGCAGTTGGGCTACACAGTTAGGGCTCTTTAGTAGTGGAGTTTTGTGTACGAATTTTATATTTTTGATAGTGGCAGTATTGTGCCGTATACTGTTTGGTAGATTTCACGGGTGACTGATGTTTGTAATTGAGTTTAAAATTCACTTAAGACTATACTGTAACTGCTATTTTTTTACTGCAAAATTGACAGACTGGTTGATGATGATGATCAATGTTCTGTGTAGCATGTGACTTAATATAGATATTTAATAATGGTATTTTAATGCACAGTGCATCTATTCATTTGAATATACACTACAAGATAGCTAAAACTTATTATAACCTACTTAATTTTTTACTACCTTTAAGGCCAATTTAATACAAATTACTTTATTCTGTCTAATATTTTTATAGACACTTCTTATATAATTCTAGGCTACATAACTATGTGATATGATTAGGTGCACTTCATATCATTTTAGTTATGATAATATATAATTCAATATAATATTTTAGTGCTAGGAATCAATGATGGCACAAAACTGACCTACCACATCAATGTAGCAAAACCTACAAGAGCATTCAAGGTGCATGGTCAGTTAGGCAGAGCTACAGACACCTATTTTTGGAATGGGAAGACTATTGAGAGGTCTACATTTGGTCATGTGACACGGGAGAAAATTGATAGGGTAGTAGCTCACATGCAGGCTGCACACCAAAAAACTATGTATGAGTAAGTATAAAATTTTTAATTCCCAATAAAATTATTTGCTATTTTATACTTAAAAATAAAACAATGTCATATTATAATGTTTTGCATGAGAAATCCTTGAAATCTGGAAATCTCTCATCAAACTTTACTAGAGTGATCTAGCACAATAAGATCCCCTTGACTGCCATCAACAAAGAGAGAGTGAAACAGTGGAAGTGTTTAAATGACACTTCTGTTTCCAGTTTTGAAGTATATTATCACATTCAAAATACTCAATTTTGTTTCTCATACAGATTAACCGGTGTCCACATGGAGTCTCAAACTATGTTCGAGCTGGCTTCACAGGGTGTGATCAGGCCATCAAGTAGCAAACTTCCTGTACTATATGGCATCAAGTGTGTGTATTTTGATGCACCAAATTTTACACTAGGTATGTAGTAATCCAAGACATGAGATGAGGATTTCATAAAACAAAACTTAATGCTTTAACACCTTCATTAGATTTAAGTAGTTAAGATTCTAGTTTGCTGAAAAAAATTGTTGCACAGGTTTGGCTTCAAGGATGCTTTTTTACCATTATTGTTTTTCTATTGGGACTTGTACATCTTAAATTTTGAATTACTCATACTATTCTCTGATGTTTTCAATAATGTAAAAATTTCTGTCCAGTTAACTTAGGAAAATATGAAATGCAATCTAGTCATTGTCAATATTGAGAAAATGTTTATGAAAACCTCAATGACTGTGTGAATGATCAATAATTTCTTTTTCAGAAATTCAGTCAATCAATGAGTATGATAAATATTTATGGACTGTAATCCATGATTTAGGAGTCCAGTTAAAAACCTCAGCACACTGCACGGGTGTGCAGTGCATCAGGCAAGGAAAGTTTGACCTTGAACTGGCACTGTTGCGTAAACATTGGCAGCTACAACATATCATAGACAATATGAGGCGATGCCAGGAATTAATAGAAGAAAGTGAAAGTATATTGAAACCCAAATCAGCACTTTTAAGCCTGTAAAGTAACATAGAGCAATGTAATTTTAATAATATGAAATGAAATAAATGATTACAATTTTTTCTATTAATTAATTCCCATCAACCATTAAATATTACATAATAGTATTATCTTTAGTGAAATCTAATTTTACTAGTCAATAGCAGTAATCAGACATTACTTTAATTTGACATTTCAAATGATAAATTACACAATAATATTTCAGTAGTCTTTCTGAAACCAAACTGGGGAAATAGATTATTTCATAATTTTAAGTATATGTCAACAGTGCTTTCAACTAGATGATGTATTGGGGCTGCCGGTATTTGCTTGTTTTTCAAGTTGTTCTATCCTCTTGTGTCGTATCATGTTTGAAAGAATTCCATCAAAAGAAGTAGTTTTCTTCTTGGCGGACCCGCGCAACGTGTCCTCGCCTTCTCTTCGAACTCTTAGTCTTAGAGAATTCACTTCTTCCATAAAGTCAAAATCAGATTTTTCCTCTCTAATAGGAGACACAGGAACTTCGGGTTGGTTTTCTTTATTAACTGGAGCGGGAGAAGGGGCCCGCCTGCCAGGGCACTTCCATTCTAGATTCAAAGTACCTGTTTTGTCAATGGCTTTGTACAAGTCCTCCAGTTCTGCTGGATCCGGCATCCAGCTTTTACCTATATACACGCCGCATTTTGATATCTCGTCATCAGAACACGCTATATCCCAATCGTCGCCTTGGATTTCTGCCGTTGACATACTATAATGTAATATATCATATACAAATATAGATTGGTAAATTCAAAAGAATATGATTTCAACAACCAGATTTCTCACAACCAGTATAATTAGTTTTGTTTTGATTTATGTCAAAATTACAATTTCTTGTGTGTGTTCGGATAGTACTATAGCAAGTAAAAACAATGCTGCGATAGTGAAACTTTGTCAGCAGGAATTAGTTTAGTTATAAATATATAAATTTGCTTTTGTTGCTACGATAGTCATATTTCTTATCTTTTTTGTTTATGAATTTAAATTAATTCATTTTTCAAAGCTTAAATCAATAATTTTAAAAATATTAGAACGTTACAACAATCCTGATTTTTAATATGTTAATGGATTAATATTATTTTCAAGTTGTAGTAAACCATACCACAATGCAGTTTTATTACGCGAACCACACAATGATAATAATGACATGCCGCGATCTGGAGTTGTCATGTTTGAATTCAGAAGTTGTCAATAACACGTTTTCGGTTTGCAATAATATGAGTAATCGGTTATCTGGAATACAATAAAGTGTCAAGTAATAGAATATTATTACTATATCAATACGTTATAACATGGATCTACATCATAATCAATAAAATTATACTGAATAACTTGTCTATCAATTAAAATGTCATCGTCAGATAGCGAACCTGATAACATGGAACTAGCCTCTAGGTAAGTAAAAGTTCAAATGTTCATGTTTTAGCCTCTAATGTAGATGTATTTCTATCAGTACGTAGATTCTACCATCCTATTGTTTTAGACTCGGCGATTGCGAAGTCTGTGGCGCGAATAAGGCGATGTACACATGTCCCAAGTGTGAAGTGAAGACTTGCTGTTTAAATTGTGTCCGTATTCACAAGAAAGAGTTAGAGTGCGACGGGATACGGGACCGCACTAAGTTCATTAGAATGAAGGACTTCACAGATACAGACCTGTTGAGCGACTACCGGCTCTTAGAAGAATGCGCCAGATTTGTGTATGCTGTCAAAAGAGATGAAAAGAAGAAATTCACTAGGATCGACAAAGATCTGCCCATTGTAAGTAATTTGGTTTCAAAGTGTAAAATCCTTTAACTTTCTGCCACTCCTTTGCCTATTGAAAGACCATTACTGCCTACATTTAAATGTAGTTCTGAGATAATAACTAGTGGTGAAATCTTATTTGAAATTAAACTCAGTGTAATTATCTGTCTTGTTAATTATTTCATGGATGAGAATGACTATGAAGTTGCATGTTTGTCTATAAGTTTGTTATTTGTAAATATAATAACTTAATAGACCTTTATGCAATTGGAAAACGAATTATTCTTTACTCAAGAAATATGCTCTTACATTTTTCAGCATTTATTCAAATTGAAAATGGCGGCACGAAAAAGGGGGACAGTGTTACAGTTCCTCTCACAGAACTTCACTCGGCATTCCATTAACACTACAAGGTACAACTTCAAAACCCAAGTCATATATTGGAGGGTTGAATGGGTGTTTCCTAATGTGGTAACAAATCCACTCAAATTTGTAGATGAGAAATGTTCTGAGCAAGACAAGCTGTCACATTTGCTTAATAAATACCTGAATTCAAATGCAGCACCATTTGAAGGATCAAAAAGTTTAAAATATTACAAGTCTGCTGGCTTCTGTGGAGTTAAAGCTTTACTGAGAGGTAAATGTAAAATTTAACTGAGTCTAACTCGACTTATGAAAAGTAATGATGTCAAAAAACTTACACTATTTTGTATACCCTCTGAGTTGTTGCTCTTGTTACCATGTAATGTTATTCAATGAAACCTTTATAGAAGTTATACCAAATGATGTGGTAGAATTAATTAAGAAAGTATATTCACAAATTACATACTGATTTTGCCATTACAATTATATTGAAACTTAGGTGTACTTAAAATAAAAAGTACCAACAATTAAATTGACTGCCTCGTTCGTTGAGTGGTTGCAAGTGCAAGTACCAATCAGAAGGCCGTAGATTCAAATCCCGGGTCAGGTACTATTGAATTTTGCTAATTTAGAATTTCTAGTAGCAACTCGGAATCTGGTCTGTGCCAGGTGCATAGGAATAAGCACACCACCTATTCCATGGGATTTAAACATAACTGGTGAAACATGGGAGTGTACTGAATTCCTCTGCCTACCCTTTCGGGGATTACAGGCGTGATGTTACTTTTTATCATAAATTATAATTGTTCATATAAAACTAGCACATGCTGATTAAATGTAGAACTGACAAAGTTAAATCAACTGGCATAGTATGTTAGTAAGATATTTCCTATTAATAAAATTAATCTCATTCTTAGAGGAGATCCATCCTAATAGTGATCTTAAATTTCATATTTAAATGAATGTAAATAATCTGTATGTGATTATATCCTAAATTATTGTGTTTTCCATTTCTAGCAGAGAAAGTAAAGGGATCGGCAAAGAAGTTTTTTGAATTGGATCTGTCTGAATCTCTAAGTGAAAATTTATCAGGAAAATGCATAGTAGAATTTCCTATTATTATTATTGTCCTTAAAGACCATGCATACAATTTTGACATTATCACTCCAGGTAAATAAAAAACTCGATACACTGTTTTTTTTTTCTTTTGATATATATATATATTTACTGATTACCTTCTTTTACAGAAGATGAGTTTGGATATGAAAAACAGGACAAAAGTCAAGGTGCTAGCCTACAAAACTTTGCAAGTAAGAAAACTGAAAACAGTGCAACCTGTAATAATTTAAATAAGAGTACAGATGATAGTAAAAATAAAGAATATGTGTTACGGAAGAGACCCAGGACTTTGCTGACAGAAAAAATAGCTGAACAAAAAAAAATTGAGATTGAGAAAGAAATTAAAGAAGAAAAGAAAAAGAGGCCAAAAAATCTTCTATTCACAACTGGATACTCTTCTGAAGAGGAAACCATATTAAGTGATAGTGATGATGGGGAGAAAATATAAAAATATACAAAGAAAATACATTACTTTATGTTTTATTCTCATTGCACATATATAGCTGTTAGAGTATTCTCTGTCAAAACAAATAAGTACTCATTTGTAGCATTTATTCCCAAGACTTCTCCTTGCTTCTCAATATTGACAACATGTTGTTGTCCAACTTTGATGGACTTCATAACTCCTCCTGTTCTCTTCCGCAGCTGGCAGTTTTGAGCACTGGCATTTTGGTAGATAAATATATGCCTAGTAGCTTCACATACCACACTGTATAAGAAGTTAGGAGAGCATGTCAAAAATTTGCGGTTCTGTTTTGAAGACTGGACATAACCAAATGCCATTAGTGTTCCTTGATGCACCATAGGCCAGCTCTCTGAATTTACTACATTTGCATATGGTTGCCAAATGCATCCATCGACATCGTGCCTGAGTACCAGAGCTGGCACTTCTTTTGTTTCCAATTGAATATTAAACAAGTACTGATGTACACTCAGTGGTGCTCTGTGTGTTATTTGATGAGTGGAGACATCAAAGCGCACTGTAAAAAATGGAAATTTTAAATGTAGTAGTGTTTGAATGATGACAGTTATGAAATAATAATATAGCTGTTGGGCTGTTAACTATAAAACATTATTAAATAGTTTTATTTAAGTTTACAAGGTTCCGAAGCATGCTACCCGAGCATATGAAATGATTACTTAACCAGACATCAATTGACAATGTACTTTTCCGTAAGAAAACTAAGTTCATAATAAAATTTAGTATCTTCTTAAAATGCTATAAGTGAGACCAGACCAATAGATGTACTATTGTAGATACAGAATAACTGTGATGGTGATAATCCGGCTAATCCTAAACAAAAAAAAATTTCATATTCAGCAGAACAGCATTAATACACACCTAATATTGTGTATATGTAGATTTAACAACTTAATAGTCTAATTATTTTTGCCTAGAGCAAAATTATTAAGATGCTGATAAACATTAAAATATCTCTTTCTCATATATGTAATTTCATGTTAATAGTTTTTATTCAACCAGTTATAGTGTATAGCAGTCTGAATAATGGTCTAGACCAGTGGTTCTTATCCTGTGGTAATTGGGGATATTTGGGGATCCACCGTCTCATCTATAGACTTTTGAATTAATAAATAAACTCCAGCAAGTCCCGTAATCACTATGCTTACTTAGCACAATGACCATGCGCCAACAAGGGGGTATCCGACAGACTGATGGAGTGTAGAGAGTAAAACACCCAGGTTTACTTGTAATTGTGCTTGATTTTCTAGGGGTCCGTGGACTGAAAAAGGTTAAGAAATGCTGGTCTAGACAGCCAACAAACAAGTAAAAACTAGTCTCTGATACTTTCTTAATGTTCAGTAAAATTTAAATTAATTACCCAATACAGTATCCTCCTCAGAAGCAGCATCACATTCCTCAAGTTCTTGAGTGGACAAACCTGGAACTGATTTATCTGATAGAACCTCGGTTTCTGAACATAAGTGTGCCAATCTTCTGTGAGCTTCCTCTACCAAACTGGCATCCATAATTTGCTCTCCATTGGAGTCTCCTCCTTCTATCAACTCATTCCAAATCATGCTATCATTCTTAGTTAATAAAACATCCATTTGCCCATTCTTCTCAATGTGCCATGTTGTTAGTTCACTCTCTACTTTATGCTTCAATCTCCCCTTCACAAAATCTTTCCCAGCATAACCTATTTTAATTTCCATTGGAGTTATTGTTACATCAAGGAGTTCTTTCTTGAAGTTATGCTGAAGTTTCAATGTTACAGTAATATCTTCAGTTGTTTGGAGCCATGTGTAGATTATTTGTTTGGACTCCTTAGGTTGCTCTACAATCTCTTTTTCAGAATCCATTATAAATTTAAAAGGATTATCTGAGGCTATGTACATTGCATTACAATTGGTTTCCACAGCCGCATAATGGACAATGCCTTTGCCTTTTAACTGTTTCATAGATGATTGCTTCCAAGATACTCCATCACTTTCAAATGTTACCCAAGATAGTATTGAGTGGAAGTGGCTATCATTAAGTTCAATTGATTGCAGTAAGCAGTGTATAACCTCAGTATTTTCTTTAAGTTGTGTTCTACTATCAACTATGACGAAATATTTGCCTTCACCCAATACCAAATTTGAGTATAGAGCTTGCCAAGTTGGTTTGTCGGCTGCAGTTTTATTGCGCATACCAGTATCCACTATATGAAGGAAACCGGTGCCATCACTAATGACGGCTCTGTTGCATGATGGAAAAGCCAGACAAAGATTAAAATGACCTGATTCTCTTTCCACATGAGCTGGAATATCGTATACAGTAGCAGTTTGGAATGTATTGTTTATATTTTCAAATGTTACATTTCGTACCTGTTGCTTGTTGTCGATATAGTAGTAGTTATAAGCGTGGTCCCAATAGTCGAGTACTAAGTGATTATGAAGCGCAAAAAGTTTAGCGTGAACAAAGGAATACTGTATTTCGTTAGGATACAACCTGTCGACCGGTGCTTCTAAGTTAAACGAGTACTTAGCAAGTGTTTTCAAATTTAATTTATATCCCTCAAAATCGTGATCGAGTAGACCATGTTTTGGTCGGAGATCGACAAGAGTTGATGGCATTGTTCACTTGCAATATTAAAGTTGATAAATAATTGCCACTAGGGTTTCGTACACTATTTTTTATATTTTAATATTATTGACGCCGCATTCTTAAGTTCTTACAGTAATTGATAAACTGCTGTGCAATATCGGTAACACTGATATTATTGACAATTGACATAGTTAATTGAAACAGGACATTTACTGACAAAGTTGCCACTACAGCCAAATTCATAACCTTATGTTGGTTAAATAACAAATAAATCTTAAATACATGAGTTAAGAATTTTATTTTCGAAACTGGCTTACTTTGAAAGCTAAAAGAAAAGAGCCCAACGCCAAAGAGAACAACGATAGACGTCTTAAACTAGCTTCACATGAATCATATGTAACGAAATCCTTTAATTAAATTTTACATTAGTTGTCAAATTGAAGATCTGTCATTGCTAATAGTTATATGAACCTACCAAGATGTAAACAACTGTTCCTGTCTAATATTAGATTTAGTATTCAAACTTTATAGAAAGTTAAAATACGTTTTGAGTTCATAAATTTTTAAATTATTATAGTTTAAGTTTTAATTACTTGTTGTTGTAAGAAGTTATGTAATTATTCTATTAATGTTGGTTATTAGTATATTACCCATAGTACTTGATGTTAAGAACATATTATTAAATCGACAATTTGTAATAACATCTATAAATGTCTTACAAGAGAAACGATGTATATCGCGCTATTCCATTATCATGTGAAACCCCTTCTGTACGTATTATTATAATTTCAATCTCATTATTTAATAAATAACACAAATAATTTAACTGCCTCGTTGATCGAGTGGTTGCAAG
>DWMF01000112.1:0-19038 GCA_018244815.1 Parelbella polyzona | reverse complement strand
ATTCATTTACGTCCCACATATAATTAATAATATATATACATAATGTCTTCTACAAAACAATCACAAACTCAATATAATTGCGGCCGACAACACCTTTTCGAATTTTTTAATTGACATTCATGTTACAGCGGAGGCAAACAAGCCGCTGTAGTCTAAACAATTTGCTCAAGTAATGAAGAGGATTAACTCGACCTCAAGTGAAGTGCTCCGGTGCGAGGATGCATGTGGATACATTACATTACATAGCCACGTCAAAATACAATCACAATTGTTGAATAGAAGCTAAATATAATCAACATTCGTGTACATTGCTGTTGGTGTCACTGAGTGCCTTTAAAAGGGCCATTTGACTAATAATTCGCAAGTGCAAATACCTAAATAAGCATTCATACAATAAGTAACAATATGTACATACATTTGTACATCGTTTCTTTAGTATCAATGAATAGAAAACACAATGCCATCGTTTCAATCAGATAGCTCTTTTTCAATTAGCTGATAATAATGTGGGAAGACCACAAATGAACAGCTACACTTAGATTTGTTAGTGCTTGCCAAAACCCTTTCAATTTTCTCGGCAATTTACTCATCCAAACCTTCATTCATTCTTGTTTAACTGTCAACTATCTATCTAGATAACATCAGAAAAATGAATAACAAATACATTTTTAGTCCAATTTTAACATATCAAAGTCATTTTTACGGCTTTAATTCTAAAACTAGAAGTCCAATCATACTTATAGAGTTGTCTGAATTTAGCGTTGCTAAGTTTTCACTACTCTACTCCAACGGTGACAGCTCAATTCTAGGTGAGGTTTCTCCATTTCAGAGTACTAATCGGATAAGTAAATCAGCAGAGTCTTATAATTTAAAACTAGTTTAATTTAATTCAAAATTGAATTCAGAATAGACATCACCTGTTTAAAAATATAAGGATTTGATGTACTTGTTTAATTTAATGCACTTATCGTGTATTTAACGGGTTACATCAATTTATTACTACCGAACTTGTAAAGAAGTTAGTAGGCTTAAATATTGACGGATGATAATGTAAAAAATACTTAACATCAACACATTACTCTACATCGATTTCTCAGACACGGCGTATAACTTAAAACGTTGACAGCATAGATATTAAATCAGAATAAATTTTAACATATTCGTTAGTAATATTGATACATTGAAGTAGGGAAATGGGAAGAGAACAAAAGACCATAAAAGAAGCTTAATAATTATTTATCATACTTGTGAAGGAAATGGGTTTGCAGAAGCCACAAAACGAAATTTAATTTGCCCTGAACGCTGCATCAGAAATAAAGTTAAAATAGTCGCTGCAGTTGGCGGCAGGAGCAACTTCTAACGCAAATGAATAGCGAATGGGAAAAGTTGAGAGGAGAAAAATGGTGTCCCACTCCGCACCAGCGTTTCCGCGGACGCACGCTTCTCGGCCGCTCCCCGATACAATTGTTACGAAATGTGCACATATGAACGTTTAGAGGTTTTTCATTTTCATTTCTACACAGAACGAAAAGTTTTTGCACGGTTCGTCTAACTCATTGTAACGTTTTAAATGTACACGTGACTATCACTGTGTAAGTTAAAAAAAATTGTTCAGGTAGTAAAAAAAGTTGGGTGGACAAATTTAATAGGAGCGTAATTAGGGAAAGATAATACTTGAAATGTCAATTGTACCGGCCCGATGCTGTTATGATTCTGACATGCGTGGGGCCGAAATATATTGGTTGAATAAGAATTCAATTTTATGCATGCATATAACTATACTGATATTGCTTATTACCTAGTAATAGATTTGATTATTATTAGATCATTTTATTAATTATAATTATTTTTAGATTAGATTATTTAGATTGTTTATTTAAAGCAGCCTAATATTTAGAGTAACTATTTTAAAATAAAAATAAAGTATTTTTCTGTTAATACGAAAACAATTTGTTAGATGTTTGTAAACTAGCACTAAATGTCACCCTATGGCTATGGTACACGATTGTTTAAGAAATTAAATACATCACATGAGAAATAAATAAAAAAAGAAAATGCTCGCAGACGTAACACAATAACAGTATATTGTTATAGGCCCAACGGCTATCGATATAAGAATCCTACGTAAATAGACGACACAAAGATAATAAAATTCTGATCAACATTTCTTTTCCAAGTTGGAATCGTTCACTAACTTAAAAGATAAGGAAATGGTAGTAATGATCAAGCAATAACAATTCCAATAGGCAGTAGTCGCTGCCAATCCTATAGGCACTAACGGCTATCAATATGAAACTTCCATTTACCGAGTCTCCGTGTACATTTGATAAGACACTCACTTCATTCCCGGATAGTTCGAAAGCGCGTCATTAAAGCGAATGAAACGTGCAGCAATAACAACTTTGTTTTATAGCTTTACTTTACAAACTGGTAAATAAAAACTGGGGACGGGGGGAGGCGGGGAAAGTTTTTAAACACTTACCGTTTTAGCCATTTGCGCTGACCCAGTGTCTGGATACTGGATTAAAGCCTGAAAAGAATCTGAAAAGAAAAGCAACATGTTAGTGTCGAATTTTAAACTTAGCAGGGCGTTGGTGAAGTTTGTAGGTATTAAAATGTAGATGACGATAAGAAATATATAAAGAAAACCGTCCTCAACAGAGTTTTAAGTTCAAGTTATACGAATTCCTTTATCAGGTAGTTCAGATTAAAAGGGCTGATACTTTAGCCGTGGCGTATTTCAACGCTTGTAAAGTCCTCGAGTGTAAGATGTTTCACAGAATCTTTGACAGGTAATATCTTGTTCGTAGGGTCGTCGAAATAAGGTAAAATTGGTACCCAACGTGGGGCGTTACACGATACAACTCCTCAGGAGTTTGTAAAGGCAGCGACACGTCTCAAGTGCACCGCAGTTATTTTATCATCTACAACACTTAAGCAAATATGCGAGTGAACAAGTTGCGTGTAATTCTACCATCATAAAGTTGACACGAATTAATTGCGAGTTTTGAGCAATTCATTCCATGTGACGAGTCTTACTACATAATGTTTGATGTTTGACATACCGAATTTTGTAGGTATATAAGAAATTTAATAAGTGCTAGATCATTGTTACTATTATTATAGTTATTACTATTATAGTTACGTCTGTATTATTATTGTATATCATCACATCGTGTCCTTTGGATTGTAGACGTAATGTACTTATTACCAAATATTCCTATCCTCAGATATTTTACGTGTTACGTAGTTTATTTGCGGCAATTACTTTACTGTAATAAATAAGATTTAATTAAATTATTTACACGATAAACATTACAATAATATTAATAAAAAATATTAATATTATTAGCTACTAGATACTTCAAGTTTTAGTCGATCCCTTCATCAATGTCCAACCGATGTTGTAAAGACATCCTTAACTAGAAATAAACACAGGATTGTACGGAGTAGTCGGCTGTATTTACTGCCGGGTGATAAACGTCAACCCCTAATTTAGGGGTTTGAGCGTGGCGATCATGGGTGGCCGTTGGGTGGGGAATAAATTCACATTTTTAGGTGCGAGATACGATGTTCGGGCAACACCTGCGTTGGCCACATAACGAACCATTAGAGAAGAGTGTTGTTTTTATCCCGTTTAGCTACCTCCAAAGATTTACGTCTCTATAATGTACCACGATTATGTACAGAGTGTACAACAATGTAGGTACTGTTTTTGGGCATAATAACATTATAATATACTTATATTAATACTTTCGGATATTCCATAGCTTTAATTAAGGAATAAGAAGAGAGACGATTTAATAAACTTCATGGCATTATGTAATCCATATTATTGTTACGAGAATCCATCAAAACTTTAACGAAACGTAAGGCGATTTTCACCTGTCTTTTTAAAGAAAATTATAGTAGTTATGTGAAATATAATAATCCATTTCGAGTTTATTACCTCTTCCTCTATAATATATCATGTTTTCCATCGTCACGCAACTCATATTTATAGAAGAAATTCATTAAGCTTTGCTTTACTATACTGAGATAGCTTATTTAATAAATACAAGGCTCCTGCCTTCCTTCCTTTAAAGGTAACCGTAGTTATGAACATTATTATTTTCATATTTACTGAGGCCACTAAGCTTCAACGAAACGCTTGTGGCATATTTTCCCTCTGTTTTTAATTTCTCACAATAAGCCATAGTTTCATTAAATTTTATTATTTTGACACGGCTTCTTTGTTTAAGAACCGCTGTTAACACTACATAAATAATATTAATAGCCGATTAGCGTAGAGAACCTACATTATTAATAAAATATACCTTTTAAAATCGAATCTGATTTACGTCTGCAATCTAAGAAAAATTCATGGATAATATGATTTTTATGCCGTTTACTTTTTATGTCGACCGTACAGCCACTCAAGGCGAGTAACGTCGACGTAAATTAAAAGTAACACGATGTCTCCTTCATACATACTTAAATGCTCCTCAGGAACATATTTCCTCAGGCCAGCCATTTGGGGACATTAAAATGGAACGCATAAAAGGCTTACGGCAAATTGAAGTTTTTATGTAATTAACTCGTGAATAACTTAAAAAGAAATTCCCGAAGAGTTATTGCCGTAAATATGTAGAAAATTTATTCAAGATTTAATTATTTTCTATTCAAAGATACATAGAATATTCAAATGCAGTAGGTACTGCTTTATGTTTTGATAATGGCAAAGCAAATATAAAAGGAAAAATGAAATGAAAAGGATTTTATAGATACAGTTGATAAGAATTGAGACACGGGATAGATGTCGGAGATCCGAGATTGTTTGCGTTATGGTTCAAACATACCGACAAAATAGCCTCGAGCAATTTCCTCTGTATATCATTGGCGGATACCACACAGAGGTTTGTATATATAGCCAGGATTTGTTTTCTATGAGCCTACGACACGAAACTTTATACCCGCGGGATAAACAACCTTTCTCTTATTGAAAGGATGAAAGAAGCTTTCTACGATGTTATCATCTTTTGGAAACATTTCACTATCGCCAATGCCACTTTTATATTACTTAAAACATTCGTGTATTAGCTAAAACTTCCAATTCATTACTAACTTAATCACTTGAATAAGAGTCAAATAGCAATATATGGAACATGGTAAACTCTTTTATTTAACGATTGTGTGTAATTGGTGTTTGGCAAATAGAAATGGAATCACAGTTAACGACAAACAAGGCCGGAAAGTTTTCAAAGAACTTTTCCGGTCTACCCTTTATCCAAATTTATTTATCCGAGTTGAAATATTCAAGAACTAATTCAATAGCGTTGCTGCGCGGATTGAGCGCAAGAAATTTAAATTATCCCAATCAATCGGTGGTATCCTCCGCGAGGAGTTTCGCAACATTTCTATTAAAAATTCAATCGGAACACGCAATTACTTTATGGAATATTTAAACCGGTGTCTGCGTAAATACAAGAAGGAGGATGAAAAATTAATATTCCCTAATCCTCGTCTCGTTTCGTTGTAACGTAAAGAGGTCGTGTTCGCCGCTTCCGCTATGTAAATTTAAGCGATGCGGATTCACAGTAGGACCTATTACAAACATAATGTGATCTCACAACCGCGCAGTTTCTGCACTTAGCGTGCTCTGTCAAACTTGAATAAGTTCCCGTTCACAATTTACGCGGCCTTTCATCCCAACTTGCTTAGACACGACTTGCAAAGAGCAACATAAGTAATTGTACGTCTTTGTGGCGAAGTTAACATTGTTGCATTCGACATGGCGCTGTTTGTGCGCTCGCTGCGTCAATTTGTACTTAAATTGAATAATAATAGCATTGTTGTGTATTACACAGACGGAGAATGTCTGGGGACGCTCGGAACAGATAAATAATTGTAGATCGATGACTTGTAAATGGATAATGATGAAAATAGCAAAGTAATTGTAAGTAATACTGGCGTCGCAAAACAATATCAAAAGACGCATCAAATCCTTAATTACGGGAATCCTACAGCGACATAGACACGACATCCACCGCAAACAGGGGACGCATAATAATTGTAGCGGTCTACTACACCTTAATAAAGCCAATCGGGCGAGGTTAAGCGGAAGGGCGGCGGGGAAGGGGGAGCGGTAGGATTACCGCGACTATGCGCTCTCTTCATTGAGATTTGTTTCGGGATTAGGGACGCGTATGATAGTAACATCGTCACGAGTTGCGCCTGACGTGTTAACCGGAATGCCGGACGCCTAAGACAATCAACATCTACCTTCATACACGTCTAGTTCGGTCGTGCGGACATCCTCTATGCCTACTCTCGCAGCTATGTACATACGTATTTCAGAGGCGCTCTTATTAAACGTAATATAATAAAAACTCCCTGAATATTCATAGGCGAAATTCGGTCAACTTGTGAAAATAACAAGGAGAAACATCACGAATCTAAATTCAGTAACAACTTTAAGTGTTTGAATTTATTAAGCAATATGAATAAATTATGAGCTTGAGGGCGATCACATGATTTCGCACGCTTTTACGCACTTAACAACAAATTATTTATATGATGTTTGTGTTGCAAAAATATTGTCGATGAAAATTATTTAATACAATAAATACCTTGTTTTTCAATACCATTTTTCCATATTGACGGCAATGGTCTCTACCAAATTCTACAAGTTCATAAGGACTTTTGTCTTTTACTGCGACATAAAAAATATTTACAAACTAAACGATATAATATTATAGTTTAGAAAGAGAAAAATATATCAAAAAGAAAGACTCTGGAACGTTACAAAATAATCTCAGCTTTCCGATAATAATCAGCGCAATACGGCGAAAACAATCTTATTGCCTACAGCCACAATTTGAGGAGTTCCACGAAAGACTTGTAAAAAAAGTGTAGGTCGGTGTGTGTGTGTGTGTTCGTATGTATGTATGTGTGTGTACGTAAGGACGTAGGTTTCTGAGGCATTATACGTTACTTAACTTTAGACAGGTACCTTTATTCGTATTGAAAGTGAAATGGATACGAAATATGTGGTTTATTTGCTCTCCACGAGACAGGATAATTGAAGTAGGGATTTATACGTTTCGGATCTACCATCCACTACGGTTGATACCTATTCGGGGTTTGTGTGGAGCGCATTCGGTGTATTTCCGTAACACAGTGAGTTTTGCCAGCCAATGTACAGTATTTGATATTTGTATTGTAAACATGTGCACTAAAGATGCAGTACAAGATAATCGGAAACAAGATCTGTAGAGAATTGTACGTGTGAGTGAGATACACGTAAATATTTATATATACGTTTATACTATTTTTTCTCAATTGGTCTTCATACTTTTGCATATATTTTGCAGTTATTCTACATCATTCTACACTGTTTCCCAAAGAAAAAAATATGCTTACAAAAAACAGACTTTAATACTACACAAATATAGAGAATAGTAAAAGTTGCTAAGCAGACAAAAACGCGACAGTAACATAAGTTACGAGGTTTGCTGAACACTCGATTCACTTAATTTCACACACTACAATGTCGTAAAGGCGATGTATGCGACATAAAAAGAGTTTGCTCCCGATTTATGTCTCGGCTCTAAAAATTGTAATTGCGTATATACATATATGTATATATACATACATATTTAATGAAAGTTCAATTCTCCACAGAAACATAATCAGTTACATGTTACATAATATTAGAAATGGTTCAAAATATTTTTAGGTATCAAATTTTCATAATTATATATCAGAATTATAATTTATTTGAAACTATGATCATATATTTCGCAGTATTTATTTGAACCAAGTTACGGTTCACATAAAATATCGGATATGTAGCTTTTTCTCGATAATTGTATAATTCAAATTTGATAAAGAACAAAACTCCTTTTTCTCGGATATAAACCGAAGCGGATAAGAAATCGTTTCTCTTTTTTCGTTCCTTCCAACCTCAGCGTAGAAGAATCCTTAAGAATCATCCGCCGCTAATCGCATTAAGTGAGCTCCGTTTAATTAACGATAAACCTTAATGAATATTTTAACAAGAAAATAACGGAGAACACCTCCGTTGAAACTATGATGTCCGGTGCTGTTGATATATCCCGATTTTTATCCAACAGAACGCAGTCGAGTTCGATTATTTCTACCATGAAGGTAAATAAAACTTTAATGCATGTACCTACATATCTTTCTCAAATATAAATTACAGTTCACATTTTTATTAGCGAGATATTTGCTTTGATGGTAAAGGAAGAAGCTATCTTGATACATTAAATGGTTTTACTATATCAACTACATATATGTATATCATTATTTACTTATAAACAATTAACAGTGCTTATTATCTATTCTATGTTAGTTGTTTTTATGATATGATTTTTAATGATTTAAATGATTTGACGGAGAACCGTACATGTGAACGTTTATATATTTTTTAAGAAAGTAAATACTTAGAGGAAATTTGAACTTTTTCGAAATATACCTATTAAAATTTCACAACCAAATCCACGGTCTTCTTGCCCATGCAGTTTTAAATAAGTTTGATTAGCGTTTCTAAGCCGAGTTTATAATTAGGCAAAAGTGAGCAACGCACTGTGGGGCAGACCGCCATGGGCAAAGCTTATTAAATATGTACCTACCTGCCTCCAGCGTCCTGTGTTCTCCCGGATTTATTTAGGATATGCATGAGGGTACAATTTAAATTTTAAACGGATTGCGCCCTTGGATTTCCGACCTGTGTTCTGTTTGGTAAATCTATCACTAGTCGTGCAACGCGAACCCAAATTTAATTTTGGAGCCCGAAAGCTCCGATTCGATTATTAATAGTCGCTTAGTTCTGTGTAGTCCAATGGGGTTCGATGCGCGGTGCAGTAATAAAAGCTTACACGAGTAACTATAAAACGCATTATTACATGAATATTTATAAATATAATCTTGAAAATTTTATGATCGGCTTTAAAATCTTATGGCATTGTGCACGATTAACGTTTACTTCTAAAGTACAACGATGTCATTTAATATATTTGCCTGTGTCTGGATTTCATTTGACGTTTCGTAAACGATTGGATCTTATTTCACATTAAACGTGTTTTATATTATTTACATAAAATATGCATAGTATATAGTCATCACATCGTAGAGAATATCGTAGTTACAGATCAGTTCAAATTAACAAAATCGAAATAAGCAAAAGTATCGCTTCTACAATTAACCTCGTTGGTATACTAATTATAAATATCTTTGATGTATATTTGCCCATGACTCTACCTGACCTTTCCTCTCTTTGGTTGCGTATTTCCAAATATAGAGAAGTAAGTATCCTCAACTACTTATTTGGATTTCTAGAAATATCTACATTCAAATTGTTCACGTCATGTTCTTTAAGCTAAGCATTAATTTTTCAGCATGTGATGAAATATTCATATAGAAATAAAAATAGAAATAAGTAACACTTACTATTCTTAGTGAAGGTGACAATTTTGAGCACCTTCCCATAGCGCTGGAAGATGGAGTACAGCACGTCGAGCACGATCGGATACAGCATGTGTTCGATGATCACACGCAGCACGGTGTTTGGACCACCCTGTATAACAATAAATTGATTAAAATACATATTTATCATTTATCCGGGGTAAGAATTAGTCATTACTTTAACTTATTTACTTTTAAATCATCACATCTAGGAAAATTCGCGGGAATTTGGGAATAAGGAAAAAAAATGGAAAGTGGACAAGAGGAGGAAACTTGGGCCGACAGATAGAAATATTATTCTTATTTACGTGTATACGGTCTGTTAACTAAGTGATTCGTTGACTTCATAAATTTATTGTTATAATTAAGTGACGATGCGGAGCACTTCAAGTCTATTTTTTATAAATTTTCGCGATAATTCTGTCAGAAACAAAATATTGACAACTTAAAATAAAAAATAGTAAAACTAGCTCAAAATTTTTTTTTACAACAACATCTATTAATCAAAATATTTAAGCGGAAGACTAGTTTTTCCCTGCGGGATATCGATTAACTTCGACTAGTGCAATAGTGGCATTAAATAAAAAAAACTCACGATAACAAGTTTTATTCGTATGATCATAGAATTTCATATTTTGCTACTTTGTGAAACAGATAAATAATTTAAAATCAAATCTAATGCCTCCAAAGCAATATTGAAATCAAACATCGTTCCTCTACGAAGTGCTACAGAAAAAACACCACGAATAAAAACGCTAAGAGGTTGTTCTATACGGAAAAGAACGATTAATTTTGCAGTCAGTGTCGTAATATGAGAGAATAGACCACTTTGATCGCGTTGTCCGCTTCACTTCTATACAAAAACCTTACTTGGTAGAATGGATGCTATTTCACTTCACTTTACAGCTGGTTTGGTTGGTTTTGGTAGCCTATTATTTAACATTATAGTTACATTTACATATATATTTATATCAGTGACAACAGTTCAAATTAATTTTTAATATGACGGTAAAGGCTGAAGATAAAATTCTGCGCTAGTCTTATTTAATGAAGTAAACAATCGCACTTTAAAGGGAACGTATACAATAAAAGACAAACAATATTAAAATTAAAAACAATTATCGTTTCCTTCTGCAAAGAGTAGATGTAAAAATAAACGTTAAGAGGTTTTTGTATGCGGTAAGGAACGATTAATTTGCAGCCAGTGTTGCAGTATGACAGACTAGACCACTTTGATCGTTTGTTCGCCTTACTTTGTATAATAGACGCTCTCTGGATGCACTTTCCAGAGCTTTGTAGCCATTCGCATTATAGTCGGCTTCAGGTAACGAAAAGCCTTTGACGCCTACAAATAAGATTTACGGGTGAATTTATAACATTTAAGATGAAAATCATAATCACTTAACTTCTTTCGCTTATTAACTTTGAGAGCCCTTACCTCTTTACTGTAACTATTTACTTATTAACTTCTATATCCATTTTAGATATAATACAAAAAATATTAAAATATTTACACGATACATTTAAAAATACGGCAGATATGCATTTTATTTTTCCACAATAGTCCGATTAGTTTTAGATGTGTCCAAGATCTTTTTGTATGAACTCCCGCTGCTCAATTAAAGTAATAATATAAAACGTAACATTATGCCTATAATCCTCGAAGGGATAGGCAGAGGAGTGCATTCCCACGTTTCACCAGTTACGTTTACGTCCTACAATTGAATAAGGGGTGATCCTACTGTCATACGCCGGGTACAGATTTAGACTCCAAGGCACTACTAGAAATTTCTATAGAAGGTACTTGACGCGGGATTTAACCCCAGGACCCCCAAACCCGCAACTAACGATGCAGTCAAAGGCAATCACAGTAATAATAATTTAACGATAAATAACAGACTTTTGAAACATTAAAAGCAACGTGGTTTATACCTGAATTTCAGTTCCGCCATTGGCCGGTTGCAGTGCCGCACCTGCGCCCGCGACGATGGCAGC
This sequence comes from Parelbella polyzona, assembly GCA_018244815.1. Taxonomy (NCBI): domain Eukaryota; kingdom Metazoa; phylum Arthropoda; class Insecta; order Lepidoptera; family Hesperiidae; genus Parelbella; species Parelbella polyzona. Next base: position 7,578 of record DWMF01000112.1, on the reverse strand, counting down.
ACCAGCGCTGTTCGAGATGACCTGAGCGGCTTGAAGCGCGGCCTGCGCCGACGCCGACTGGAGAAAAGAAAACTTTTTTACCTTCAATAAAATATTTATAGGGTTTAATAGAAAATTTCTACCTAGTTGCCTATCAATAAAAGGAAAGGTGCAACACGTATATGAATAAATCTATCTTTTCGGACACAACCTAACACTCTTCAAAGCGATAGTGAATAATCATGGCCAAAGGCTCGCCTATCATATAATAATAAAAACGCGACGCGTAGGTTGTTACTTGACAAATATAATAAAACCCCGTGCTGAATGTATTCCGTTGTCAATTTTATTCATGTGTTCACACGGAAACATATTTCGCACACAACACGATCACGCAACAAACTATTCTTAAGCTAATAAAATAACATTTTAGTGTCGCACACAAGACGCCGTCGCAACATTCGAGGATATAAAGCACATTTATGGTCACGTAAAAAATAAATAAATATGTCCTCTCTTGTAAGTATTGTGACAATGGGAGGTAATACTGGTGGGGTGTTATCTGCTGGAGGCACCCACCTTGGAGTGTTCCAAGACCAACAGATAACATTGACCGCATCAAACAAAGGGACGCTATAAACTTATTTTGTATTGGGGAACGATTCGTTACATTGTTGGTAATAGGGGTGCGAGTGCTAGTGCAGACAGGATCTATGATACAGTTGAATATAAACGATAAATTTATTATATAGTCACAATATCTACTTCTAGATATTTAACTATAGACATAAAAATCGTTCCTCACACTATAATTTCTTAAACTTTGTGAGTTCTGAAATTTTGTATTATTTTCATACGTATTAATACAACAAAATTAATATTTGTAAAAACAAAATTAACAGTTTGAAAATGTTCAGTTTACCGAGACCCATGTAATAAGTAGACTAAGCGAGTTTGCAACAATCAACAAAGAGATTATTAAAGAGCAAAGGAGAATCGTTTTCAAACGGTAAAAATATAAATAATATGAAGGAAATAACTACAACTCGAGCGCTCGAAGCTTTGTTGTTAGTTGAAGTTTTTCACTCTCGATCAGTCAGTATGAAAGCTGTTGCACTTCAGCCAATAAATCAATGCTACAACTAGTTTAAGAAGTACGAACTTGTTAACGGCACTCTGTTATGTCATTTTAACAAACTTTAATTTTTACACCTCTGATAGTAAATGAAAAATTCGCTCACAACATTCTTGTAGACAAATTGTGTCACGCTCAAATCAATAACGCGTGAATATGGAATATAAACAAGTGAGTTTTCCGACACGTGAAGTGCCGACATTCCCGAAACACCGACAACATTTCCAATGCATTCTCAACATCTTCAAAATAACGTTGGAAATTGAAAAACGTCATAAAAGTGTAAACAACGCGTGAGTAAAATACACGTACAGCTGAACGCCACGATCGCTCTCGGGCCCCGGCACTCTTTGATCCTATATTTTCACATGGCTTTGTGCCCGACGACAGGCTGACAAGCGTGCAGGCCAGACACAAAAATAAGGCTTTAACCGTATCATGGTAAGCCTGCCGCCGACGGCAAAGGCTCCAGTACAAATTCTCCTCGATTTGTCCGTCCCCTGCCATACGTTCCTCCCTTTTCCCCTTTTATGTACCGCCGAACTTCCATAACTATTTAATTTCGAAAACTTTTCAGGTCGTTTAATAATAAATAACTATATTTTGGCCAATTGATGGGGGAAATTATTGCTTTATAATAGAAGTGAAGTAGTTTACAACAATATCTACTGGAATTTGGTATCCTTAATATATTAATTAGTACTTAAAGTAAAATTAAACACTTGTACTGAAGCGTTATTATAGGGTATTTCTCATTTCCTTCCTTACGACAACCGTTTGATTCACAAATAACACATGAGAAGTTCTTTACTCGGGAACACACTTAGTTTAATATAGCTTTGTGATTGGTCTGAATGCGTTGCTTAATAATACATAATTATAGTCAGAATTAATATTTTTGTACTGACGTGGTGCGAGAATTCAACTCATTTATATAATATATTTCTACGTATATCCCCTATATTTAAAAAAAAATACTTTGTAGGTGCTTGGCGTTATTTTCATTAAAATACAAAAGGACTTGTAAGCAACTCTTTCCTGTTATAGGACATAATATTAACTACTGCAAGAATTAAGAATTTATATCACTAATATTTCAACAAATGAAAGCAATAAACATTGTTGAATTAGGCTTTAAACTATTTGTTATTCAAAACAAAATAGAAAATGAGTTTAAAATGATATAAAGAGAAAATTAAAGTGGCTCGGATGGGAGCATTCAATAGGTAGGGTTCGCGGGAAGCGCAATCTTTCAACTGGGCCAGCGAGTGGCAGACGGTCGAGCGCCGTTGCGACAAAATAACTTCTTCTTTTGCCATCGGCGACTTCCATTCAACAGCCGCAAGAGCTTTCGCGTGGCGTGATTGATCAAAGCCTTATTGTAACTTCTTTAAAATGCACCGCCGCTCAATAAAAGCCTGATAGTATTAGATTAGTATTTTAAACTACCAGAGTTCAGAGTAAGTTTACGTGTGATACGAGTTACTTATTTTAAAGTTTTAGGGTATAAATAATTATGGATAATTGTAATTTCAATCTGTTACAATTCACAGATAATAATTATTGAAAGTTAAGGCAACAAAAAACCTAGGAACGTATAGTATAATCTTTATTATTAAGTGTGCTTATTCGCCCAAATACCTCATTATAAGTTTTAATAGCGTATGACACAAAGGTGTCTAGGAATCGTGACAACTTGTACGCTTGTCCCAAATGTACTTGAACGTGCATTACATACCCTATGTAAGAGAGCAAATATTCTTCGCTTTGATCGTTTTCTTTCGTTAAAACAAGTCTCATTTTTTGGGAATTATTTTAACAACTGCCGTTATTGTGTTTAAATTGTAAGTCTAATATTATTAGAACGATGCATTATTAATTAGTACATTTCTCAAGTTAAAAAGCTCAACGTTCCAAGCTGATGATTTTCCTGAATTCGTTCCAATGATAATGTTCCCTTGATTTCTAGCACTTCTAAAAAAATACATAATTACGAACCCCAGTCGGACATATCATGCGAGTTTTACACAAACTTCTAATTGATACATTTTAAAAATACAAACGCGATAAACATTATTAGTCGATTTACTTTAACGAAGAGATTCCTTGTCAAGCGCGTGTCACATCATTATGAAGTATAAATCTAAACGCAGGAGGAAATAGGCGTGACAGACAGTCAGGATATCACCGAATCGTTTGCGGAATGACTTGCCCCGCGTTATTGGTTAGACGGTAAATGTTTACGTTACTATAGAACGTTTTACGATTCATATTTTGCATCTGAATAACCCATACAATATCTTAAAAATAGAATGTAACTACCAAGTTTTATTGTAAAGCTATTTGGGTATAATAATTGAATCCATCTGAAAAGTATACCGTACCTTAATGACAATGAGAAAAAATTGTTCAAATCTCAATAAGTAAGCACTATCTCTAGTAAGATAGTGCATGTATTATTACAGAGATAGCATGTTAAGAAAACCAATAAGTAATAGATACGTTGTAAAAGATTTTCCCTATGCGAAGCTCAACGATTCTACCCAATATGATAATAACACACAGATAAAGAGTAAAAACATGTATGTATGTAATGTATTTATTTGCGTGTATAAAAGGAACTAAGCTTTGTGACATTCTTTATTATATCCGCTTTGTTTCACATAGGAGTTTTGAAGATAAAAGGAACTTCAACAAAACGTATAAGTGAGCTGAAGGAGTATTATTATTTAGTTTTGTGCGCTAATATTTTTACACCAGTACAAATTATTACCGAGGGATACATAATAACACATTCCTATAGCAATGTATTGTTTATTGGAACAATTAGCGCTACAAAATTAACAGTATGACTTTGCCTTTCATGTGGATATAGTATGTGTACCGCGTAATATGTAATTATCTATTTAGATTGCATATTTAGTATACCGTTACCGCTCTCAACGTTATGAGGCGTCGAGTCACAGGGTTTGTACACAAACAATAGTACGACAGACACCTATCTGTATCCGTTTTGAGTTTAATCATCACATTAATTAGCGATTGTGTTTAAACAGACGTCTGTTTGTACTCCGCCTACAATTAGTTCAAACATCTATTATACTATTGACTGTCAAACACACGAAGACAATTAATATCGTAATTAAATTGTAAGTAAACTGTATCTTTTTAATTTCCGAATGCAACTTTGGATACTACAGTGTAGCGAATAGCATTACTTTAATGAACAATTCACATAAATTTATCTATTGATATATATTTTAGTTTTGACCGCCTCGTTGGTCGAGCGGTTGCAGGCGTGACTGCCGATAGAGAGATCCTGGGTTCAAATCCCGGGTCGGGTGCTATTGGATTTTTCTAATTTAGAATTTCTAGTAGTGACTCAGAGTCTGGATCAGTGCCCGGTGTATGGTAATAGGCTCATCACCTATTCCGTGGGACTTAAACGTAACTGGTGAAACGTGGGAGTGTATTACACTCCTCTACCTACCCCTTCGGGTATTACAGCCGTGATGTTACTATTGCTCTAACAAAATTTATACGGGTACAATATTAGAAATTTATTTTGCAAAGTAATGGAATATATTGACCAAAATTTTATGTCCTATTCGTTTGTTATTTTCAGAGTAATTATTAATGTAATAAAATAATTAATTTAACACATTACATTTCCTTAATTTATTTAATTAAAATCAAGTTACAATCAAATTAAAGTGCAGTATAATTGAATTTCTCTTGTAATCAAATTATGTTAAAAACTTTTTATAATATTAGATAGGATTGCAAACCAAATGTAACATTCTAAGCTTATTAACAATATCGAGCTTCATTTCCTTCGATATATGATGTAAGTGAGGCATAACTAACACGCCAGACTATTTAGATCTCTCCATATAGTGATAATAGCACGTTTGATAGTTCAAAATACATTTGCCGATTGATTGTATTCGAATCAGGGAGTCAGGATGCCCAGACGTCACACGCATATTAATCGTGGCATACTAACTTGGCCTTTATTGCCTTTCGACACTCCTTCACGAATGTACCGAGAATCGTGTACTGGGAACGCTACGTACATAAAATTGGTTATTGTTTAAAATCATAGAGAGTGTAGAAACAGTTGTTCATGGTCAGTGACCCTGATTGTGTATTTGTTAGTTTCCGATCAGTCGTTACATTCGACGTGAGCAATAACTTCTAAAACGTACGTACCACATACATAGTGTTTTATCAGTCGCAGTGTTTGCTTTTATACTCTGCCGTGATCATGGCTCTCATGTACCAGTGTCTATATAATACGATTTGCAAATTGTATTTACACAGGATGCAACCATCCCTCGGGGACCGTTAGTGGTCCATATTTCCGATCACCTCTGTAGTTAGAAATGCATACCAGTTTGTCCCGGTTACTATTCAATAGTTTTTGTATGCATATGTTGCTTCGACTGAAATCTATACACTTTTGGGGTACATGATCTGAATCTATTGTTTTTGTATGATATTAATAGTCGATCACCAGCCTGCATGTTCAGCGTGGGGATTATGGGCTTTCTCTTAGAGAAGACCAATGTCCAGCAGTGGCCTTTGACAGACTGGTCATGATTAATGCATATGATGATATGTAGCAATATAAATATGACGAATACTCTTATTATGGCTGGTAACTGTATCTGCACAAACGCTCTGAACTGAAGCAGTAAAACCAGTTCAGTACGACATCGTCGCTGCCCGTCTGTACCAAGATCCTGACTCAGGCAGCTACCAGCGTTACCAGACTTTCTATTGCGAAACAATTGTTACTCACTGCATTGCATCTGTACAGACGTAATTTTAGTAATTCTTGCGCGAGTATGTACATTCAGTGCGAAAACCCGTTTTGCACTGAATAATTGGAATTCGCGCAATGTTGTTCAATAGCTTTTGGACAGCGGTTAGTTATCTCAGTAAAATTAATTAAGGACTTGAAGTGACTTGTTATTCTTGCTCTTCAAGTTTAAGCTGAATATATAATTGAACTGCTTAGTTCATTAAATAAATTTTATGTACAAAATCTTTAAAAGATCCATGAGCACTACTCCGCTAGGAGTAAACATACCGTTAAAAGATAAAATAGTTACAAAGAGAGGGGCAAGGAGGGGGGGAGGAGGATTACATAATGTTATTTCATTAATTTGTTGATTTCTGGAACAGGCATATTACGTTCGCTGTAACGTCCTGAAAGTATAACTTTTGTTAAGTGTATGATGTTATATACGTTTTTAGTGTGTCAAATTTTGTTCCTTTGTCGTGGATACTTCGCACCCTTCTTTTACAATAATAATACGTATAATAATGACTACACATATTAACCAGTTTAATGTAGGTGCATGTTTAGATTATAATAAATTTATGTTGATTTAATCACTTTTTAACCTAGATATTTTACTATAAAAATTTTGATACGCTACTCATATAAACAATATAGTACGCGATTGTTATAATACCTGAACTTCCCTTTCAGTATAATAATAAATGCTTTTTTCCTATATAAATTACTTGTACACGTATAGGCTGTAGCTACACTAGACCTATGTTTAACGGACAAAGATAAAATCGTTTATCGGAAATAAAAATAGTATTTTTATATCGACAACAATTAAATGTAATATTTATGACTAATATTTACTAACTAATACTTCACATTAACCGCTAATTTTAAGTTTAACTTCAAAATATTAAGTTTTTTTTCATATATATATATATATCTATTTATATGTAGGGTGTAAATAAATAATAAAATAGAATCCAGTCAATTAATTACAAATAATGGAGTATACATAAATAAACATCAATTTTAAAGTCGTTTTGCAACTAACACAAGCCCAATGGCCGACTACTTTTTGCTCGAAATCGATAAATCACTTGAGTATTTAAGCTAAGTACATGTTTGATTATTAAATTGGTACGTAACTAATCAATGGATAATTATAGCAGTTAGTTAAAAAGTCAAGAGAAACATAAAAAAGCGATTCTATTTACCGAATAGGGGTAATTTTTCATGATAATATTGCAGACAGCTGTACTACTTGCATTTCAATAATTGGTTATGATTTTATTCAAGAAATTTACTTATCTACTTATAAACTTAGACTTTGAATAATATCGATAATTATAATTGTTTCGCTTTGCTGTCTGTTAATAAACTAAGAAATAAATACCCATTTCCTTACCAAAGCAATTTACAACGCTTAAAGCCGAGAATTGTTTGGCATAACGCACTGTTCCTTAGTTAAGCGACACAGGATGCGGTGGACAAGCGATAAAATATGTAATAAGCGATTATATTTTTTTGGCTCATTTTCGAAACGGCTAATATTAGTAAGGGTGCATTGGAAATATATTAAATAAGAGGTCCAAGCTTCCTTAGTTACGGCATGACACATGTCCAGGAGTAGGACGACGCGACGGTGCGTATCAGTTTTGTT
>DWMF01000111.1:0-19077 GCA_018244815.1 Parelbella polyzona | reverse complement strand
TATTGTATCCAACGCCATAACCCGGCTGCAGTAGGTACTCATAAAAAAACCTCAGTTAGGCCCGGAACTAATCGGCCTAACACGAAAAAACATACGTGAGTTAAACCGGTACGCATTTAACACAGTACACAAAGTTATGGTATGAACAGACATTGATAGTTTGTAACCAACTACACCTTTTATATGTTACATAGGTTACAACGAAACTCGCACAGGTTACATCGAAACCGCTAAAGCTTGTTACAACCGTCAGTTAAACGGTGGGTTAACAAAGACATGGAAGCAACACTCTGATACAAAGGCCGTTAAATGTCGGCGTGTGGACACGTAACAGAGTTATTGACAGCTGCACAGATTTCGATTGCGATAGCCTAACTGTTGTTACATAAGTTCAATTTTGTTTCTGTACGAACGCAAGGCCGATTGGAAATTATTGTGAATATATCGGGTTTGAATTTTTACTTACGTAAATATAGATACGACTCGAACAAGGTCAGTAGCAAAACATATCGTATACCTGTTTAATTGGTATATATTAAATGGACCGTATACATACATATATGTACATATTATTAAAGTCTTATATTATATTTAGGTATAATCGTCCTTATTGTCATACGCCATCGTCTTAAGCTGTGGCAGTTTTATTTTTTGACATTGGTAGTGTCTTTATAATATGCTAGTGTAATTGCTCATGGTTCGAATCCCAGCCAAGCAAGCATATGATTACGCTATTTCTTTTGAGTCTGCGTTTTGTACTTGTGTTTATCTGTGCCCAACAATGACACACCACTCTAATTTGAGACGATACATATAAAGATATGTTTCTAGAGAAGAAAAGTAGAAATTCTTGTCATAGGCACAGGTCATCGACCTTCAAAAACAGGTGGGTATATAAATAAAGATGAATAAAACAGCGCAACGCGAACAAACGCGGCTGGGTGCGTCGGTGAAAGTGAATTCCACCTCGCACGGAACCGGTGAAAAGTGGTCAAAGTAGGCCCTTGCGAATCTCCCGCCAGTTACGCCTCATTCAAGACGCTATGAATAGCATTGCAATTTTAACCAAACGTACGACTATCGACTTTACGTATATAGACATAAAGTCCTAAATAGATTCTCCGTATTCATATGGACATGACATTTATGTCTAATAAATAATTGAGAACGGTTCGTGTGTAAAAATTAAATGTACATAAAAAATTATAATAGATACGGTTCTATTGTTAATGTACGCATTTAATTTCGTCACAAAAGCACGTACTGCTTGAATGTACTTAAATACGGGTACATGCATAGATACATATTGAAAAATAAACGTATCTTCAAAGATTCGTATAGTCGCGCACAAAAAGGTTAAACGTATAAATAAATGACAGAGAAAAAACAAACTCGTCCGTTGTCCGCGACAAGTGAACTTATAAGACCCCGATATATTTACAGGTTAATAAACACCTTGACCTGGATCCGGTGCATCGTGGGTAATTACCGTGATTTAAACGGCGCAACAGATGGTGGAGTGCGTTTCGTTATACGTGGAATTTTTTAAAATTTATTTATTCTTTTTAAAGTTGAGGTCTTGCTTGCAAAAATGTTATGCCTAGATGCGTGCAGCATTGAGATCTGTGTGAGAATATAGGGTTAACAGATCTATGAGCAGCTTGATGGTAAATGGTAACTGTACTCGTAGTTTAAAAAAATTTTTTAACGCGCCGCCAACCCTAAACGATTCGCAGTTTTGATGAAAAAATCGATTTGTTATGGCTTAAAATTTACGTATTTTCAAGCAAAATAGATTTATCTTTAAATTATGCATTGCAACGAATACATCGCACACCTTTCGAAAGATGGTCTGAGTGTATAGTTTCTGCAACATCATAGCAATAAATAGAACTATAGAAACTTTTTTAAAGATCAGAATCTTCTGGAACTTTCTACGTTCCAGGGTTCTAACCCTGACTCCCCAGCTGCTGGTCACGTGCTGACTGTTATTTATAAACTATTTCACCACGTTATGTATTTGCAAGGTTCCCACGACTAGCGTCACGCTCGACCGCGCCTGCTAGAACGGAATGTTATTTAGCAAGATCGCTCTTAATTACACACGATCCCTTGCACCTATGTACATACGTACGGACAGCGTGATATGTGATATTATATAAGCGAATTCGGCAACTTAATCTATGTGGCGGGTATGACCCGATTTGAGGGCAAAGGACGCTGTAGAAGGAAAATCTCATATGTATCACAGGCCTGATTGCAATTATGATTGCTGCGAAACAGCAAAACTGAAATTCTGTGTACTACAAACTGTCTTAAAAAAAGTTCTGTCTGTCTTTAAAAAAGTCCTCAAAATCACATGTTATGCTCCCTTCTTCCCTATATACCTAACGAGTCTCTACGATCAATTGATTATTTGGGTCCGAATCTTTCCTACAGATAGAAAGACATTAATGTATCACAACCAGACTGTTCCATTAGTGCATACGCAAATAAGCTACTAATCCAAGCTATCCAATAACGACTTACAAATCGCTCTAACAGAATACTACTAATAGAAATAAATCATCATAGATCATAACCAATAGTTTACGTCTGAACTGTGAGCACGCTCTTAATTACCTTGCAATACGACATTTCTCCTGTTTGAGGTCAGCCAGTCAGAAATGTTTGTAGAAAGCCGGCTGTCTATCCGAATATCGACTTCCGCATGTCGTTGTAGTGCGACAAGAATGTTATAGTGGCCTTCTGATAGCCAACCAAATGTATTCGGTAACATTTCCGTTTCCAAATGGATTATATCAAACATATAATTATTTATATGTATTACCTTGAACCCTGTATAAGCCGTCACAGAAAAAATTGCAATATGATAGCTTGAGAATAAACAAACCAAAAATGTAAAATGGGAATACAGATATTTTTTATATACTCGGCATTTTTCTTTTACTTCTTTTAAAGTCTAATATTTCTTTTTATATATATACAAAATCAAATTAATATAGACTTTGCACTGTTTTCAACGTTTATCAGCAAACCAATACTTTCAAAAGCTGTTTGATATATCGAGAAAGCTGTTATAGTTGTTACATTGAATATAAATTTCACTCTTATATCAATTATTGAAGATTCACTTATATCAACAGCGACCATTGCAGATTCGTACTCCAGATGTCTATCTAGGTGGGTATGTGAAACATCATGAAGAATGGCGTAAGTGAAATTTTTAAACAGATTGTTGCGTTTAATTTAACGAGCGGTTTTGTTCGTTAATGATCTCGTTATTGTTATCATTGTTTGCGTAATAATGCTATTTGTTACGTGCAATTACGGTTGGCAAATAATGGGAAATGGGTGATTTATGATTTCGTGAGCTTATTACCAAAATGCTTGATGTTGCACCGCAAACCTGATGTCTGACATTATGTGTAGTTTGTTGGAATTTCGGTAACATTAGCATGCAGCCAAAATAATACGTAGTTAAACCACATCTGTGCTTTTGTAATTCTTTCTTTTAACTGCCATTTTAACTTACTTTACTGAGTCATTCAGTTCGACTAATTAGAGTAATTGGTCATTTTTACTTTACATGACTTTGTTCACACGGCAAACTCTTAATAAAAAATATATTAATCGGCTGTGTAATTTTACGACACAAATCGCGTTAAAAGTTGTTCAAATTAAACAATATAGGTACTGCTATTAGAAAAACATGGCGAGAAGTGAAATGAACATAGTTGTTGAAAATTTATTACATCCATTTCTCTGCCGTATAAAAAAGGCATTCCGAAGTCGGCGAGCGCGGCTTGAAAGCGGCAATCAAAAAATTGTAACCGATAAATTATTATAAAAGCCGATATGACCTTAAAGAAAACCTCGATTAATTCACCCGTTACCACCCATTGAATGCGTGCTCATGCACTTCCCGATCGACTTAATTGTATCGACATCGCCCCAAAACACGATCATAGAGGCTATTAAAAGTAGAATAATCAAGGAACAAACGTAAAAGCTCGGTTTAAATTTTCGCTTAGCTCTCGCGTGTACGCTTCTGGTAAATCGTCAAGGTCCAACCAATGTCGTTAATTAAAACAAGATTATTTTTAAGCAATAATTGTGTCAATTTAGTCGTTGGGTGATTTGTAATAATATAATAGCCTAAACAACCTTATGTACAAATATGTATAAGCATTATTTGATCTTATCTGTTGAATAACATCGATATTTGACCTTAGAAATAACTTTGAATTTGATTCATTTTTGTTAAATAATAAGCTTTTAGTAGCTCAAAATTACAGCTAAATTACAGCTGTGGATTATATGAAGATACTGACAATAATAATTATTTTGTATTTTATTTTATAATGAATAAAAATGATCAAACAGGCACGTTTCATTGCCTTAATCTGTAACTTTCTTCTGGTAAATCTCTACATAATATAGAGCTACTTAAAAAAAAATCAAAAAGCTCTTTATGTCCACAAGACTTCTATGAAATATTTTTGGTATTTTAAGCAATTATTGATTAGGTAAATAAGTTACCTGTCTACATTTTCTTGACCTTCACTCCTTATAGAACACAACTGAAGTCGCTTCTAGCACTAACAAGACAAAACACATCCTATTAATATGTCAATATTACAGTATTATTATTAAAGGAACCTATTAAAACAGTAGGTGCTTAAGACTTCCGAAGACCTGCCATATCACGATGGCATGAATTATTCAACTTTCGACCTTAACCTTTTGAACATAAGCGCTATTCATGTGACATTACTGAACGTTGAAGGAAATACTTGAATCGTGTTATTCTAAGACAGTATCATTTACAATTATCGCTATCAAACAATTATAACTCATCAAATAATTAACGCGTGTGTGATTACCATCTATCTTTTTACAGATCGCATACAATTAACCTTCGTGTAGTAACTCTATCTTCTTTTCCTTCTCAGATTGTCATCCTTTAATGTAGTTGGATGATAATTCAGGCAACTTGTAATTCTGTTTCCGTTTTTCTGAATAAAGAACTAGTATCACTGTAAAATATAAAATAATTCCATGTAAGAGCTAGTACATAGTAAATGCAAAGTCATCATAAATATCGCCTGTGTCCGATTGCATCTTGGAGATAAATTTTGTTTATTACACAGTAAAAAAACTTAACCACATTGAACACTTCTAGGGTTTTCAATTGTGGCTAACAGAAATGTATTTTTTATTATTGTTATACGTGTTCACGCCGAGTCCAGCTTTATTCAGCCATTACCATTTTTCTCTTACTATAGAAGTATCTCTGATTAATTCTTCTCCAAATTTTTTACTTTGAAATAATGTAAATACAATGAGCTACCAAGTCACATGGTCTACAAAAAAGGTTGGCAATAATTTCGCTTTGCAAACATTTATAACCAGTTCTTTAGTAACTACCTACTTACCTGCCTATCCCCTCGAGGATTACAAGCGTGATGTTACGTTTACGTTTTTAGTAACAAATCTGATTATTATTACAAATCTTTTTACTAACTTCTCACTGCTTCTATAATTGCTTAGTTTTTACCCGCATCCATTGTGTACCGAAACCGGCAACACATCGACGTGTGGCATATTGTGTCATATCGTATATGCCATTGTGATGTAACCGTGATATAGAGAAATAAGCATTACACTACTGAGTCAGTTATGAGAATTATGTCACTTGTTAGCAAAGGTTACTATGATTCGAACTTTGATCAGATGGTTACATGAACTGTGGTTCAATGGGTGAGCGGTCGAGAGCATCTGATTCAAGAGAGTGATTCAAAGACTGAATGACACACAGATTGTGTCCGATTTTGTATAGGACTTCATTTCAAAAATGCATTGGAACCTATTTATTGAAATAACTACGATTCTTTCTCTTATTTGTGAGGGTGATACTAGTTAATTTCCCTTTCTGTCACATTTTGACTGCGAAAGACAAAAAGACACTTTTATCAACAAACAACAAATGTTGATCTAAAAGACGAACAACAACAACAACAAATCAACAAACGAGGCACTGTTTTACCTTAGAAATAAAGCATAGCAACTCCTAAATAGATTCTGAACGATCTTTACTTGAAACATGGATATGTTCTAGAAACTCTACATTATAAAGAATACTATTGTAATAATGTAAGCTGTTCTCATTTTTCTACCGGATCCTTCTTTTACTATGCAACATTCTCTCCACATTACTAAAACATTCTATCTTCTTAAATTCATAGAAATTCTGTTAACTAATAAATCACTTGGCATACTCAAGGCCTCCGATAAAGGTTGACAACTATTACTGAACTTACAGCTCACGATGACCTAAGATATTCATTTATCACTGTTCGCCACCTACCCAAAGACCTCATGTGACCGTAATATACAAGACACATAAAATAATAATTAAAGTTATAAAATTCTTTTACAAACTCTATATGTTGCACTAACATCATCATAATCATCATCATCATCAGCGTACTCCTGTCCACTACTAGACATAGGCCTCTTCAATAGCACGCTACGGAGTTCTTCGCATCCAACCACTGCCAGCCATTTTGCACTAACATAGTAGTAAAAATGTAGAGTTCAAGATTTATTACGCTAACTCAAATTCTATCTGTCATAGATCAAAACGCATACAGAAATACCAAACAAAATATATTCCGCAATCTTTCTCAGAAACTCTTCCTGCCACTTCGAACAAAGCACTCAAGTAAATTCACGTTCATCACGTCAGTGGTACTACCATTGCCTCAATTGTTATCAATGATTACAATCTCATTGATGATAATCTAATATGATAACGCCCGAAGCCTACTCTACTACGCTGCCTCGGCATAGCAAAGCCTATATCCATTAGGAACATTTAAATACTTCCAAGAAATTAGAAAGTAGATAGCATTGGCTCGGACCTACACATCTTATGCACACATCCATACCCACACATATACAAAAATAATTAAGTGGAGATATCCAATTGCGAGCTATCAAACTGTCGGTATTAAGTACATTCATCTAGTCAAATAACTATATAGACAAAGATGTCCGGCACGATAATAGTACTATTATTATTTGAATCAACATTTCGCGTCGTGTTCCAATGACGAATCGAACATTATACGACTCGATTTTAAATATATCTTAGGAAATGAAACCACCGTTTCTCGGTGCTGTCTAGTCTATACGCCTATGGATAACCGTCTTGCGTCTCATCTCACACAAAACGCACACATAGGAAGACTTGTTTGACCTTTCGTCGGATTGTGAAAGTGTTTAGGCCGTGGTGTAAGAACACGGAGCGGTTCTTTTGATACAACTCATTATGAAGTTGGATGCTAATACTGTTGATATGAGTATTTTTCTCGTGGGATTGTAACGTAATGTAATGTGTTTATAACCTCTCGAACAATGAGGAATTTCGGCTCGGAGCGTTACAAAGGAAAATACAAACAGTTATCTTGTTAATATAGTAAGTTATGTATGTAGGACTAACTTAGCTTTTTAATAATGAAAAGTAACTGAGATGAGACGTTTCTATCGACATTTAGCAGTCATAAATGCAATACTTTACCTTACATACATACATACTTTACATATTGATTACCTTATTAAGTAATGTCTCCATGCGCTAGCGTCTGCTTTAGAAAATGCGCTACAAAAACGGAAAAGCTGCTTCGTAATAGACTCCGACGGGTTTATCTAAAATTTAATTTAGACATACATACAAATAAGGTTTGCTAGACATTTTAAAAATATGCGCTGACCGTTTACGCTATTTCTGTACCTACCTAATACAAAAAAACAAAAACAGGGTTTTTTAAAAAAAACGTAACATCACGCCTGTAATCCCCGAAGAGGTAGGCAGAAGGGTGTAATACACCCCCACGTTTCACCAGTTACGTTTAAGTCCCATGGAATAGGTGGTGAGCCTATTGCCATACACTGGACACTGATCCAGACTCCGAGTCCCTACTAAAAATTCCAAATTAAAAAAATCCAATAGTACCTGACGCGGGATTTGAACCCAGGACCTCCCGATCGGCAGTCGCGCTTGCAATCGCTCGACCAACGAGGCAGGCAGTTTTTTTAAATAAAGAGTGAAAAAAGGTAAAGGGGGTAAGTATTCGCCATACTGTTGAGTTATTTGTTTATAAATAAATATATTTGGAATTATAAATAGTCTAAAATAATATTAATAAATGATATTAATAAAACGTAAATAAAACCCAAGTGATATAAACGAAATATTATTTTTGCAATAACAATCGCGACCTCTTATAACTCACTCCAATCAACTGGAAGCCAACACATCTTCATATCGATATTAATGGATACAAGATGGAAACACAGACTATTCTGTTAAGTATGTTAATTGCAATTGCTCACTATAATTTCCAACATTAAACAGTTTATTAATGTTTATATGATTTGTAGTTTAATCGCTAATTGAAGGTATGAATAATACAAGACGAAAATGGACAATTCGCCCAGTTATTAGATGCGTTAATTCGACTAAACCGATGGGCTAATCGATTGTACAATTAAATGATACCTCACCTGCGTTTGCCTCAAGAGGTTGACAGAGGAGTGTAGCAGACTGGATTGTAATTTTATTCTATAAAAATACGTAATGCAATTAGAGGGAACCCCACAGGTTTCGTCTAATTGCTTCTAAAAGTATATTTTTCGAATACTAAATGTATTTTTATGATTACAAAACGCATAATTTTAATGTAATCTTTTTGCTTTGATACTATATTATAACTAAATGTAATATATTAATTCTCTAATGTTCGAATATTTTATTTTGATCTCCTTACAAAATCTAAAAGCAGTTTACATTAAGTAATTACTGATCATCTGATAAAATATTTTTAATAATTGATTTATATTTTTGTTAACGCTTCCAGTTTTCAGATTAAGAAAAAACTAAATAGATATTTTTTTTATATTTACCATCTTTTTAATTATTGTAGCATCAAAACGGATATACTTATTATATTTGAAACAGCATATTTAATAAAAATACAAAGAATCAGGAGAAACGCAATATTCATACGTTGTTACAACGCAAATAATGTTTAATCACATGTATCAAATAAACCATTAGGTTATATTATCAACGTAGGCTATTATCAGAAATCATCACGAATAATTATCAAGGCGGTATAAAAAGCGTCACAATAATCGACATTCATCAGCCACGCATTGGCGTGACCCAGTGAGCGCAGGTTTGATGTCACGGTGGACTCATTCCGATCAAGTAGCGGGATATACACATGTAGGTATATAATAGTTGTAAGCTTTTTTTAATCATGTTCCGTTTGAATGTTAAATAAAAAATACTAATGAATAGTTTGTTCAGTCTATTTTAGAGGCCTTTTTTATATAAAAATGTATTTAACCCAAAATATTAATGGGTTAAGAGAAATCACCTTTATGAATAATGCGTTAATAAAAATGTGCTAAATTTGCAATAGTTATAGATATGGAGTGCGGAAAGCTAAAATCAATGCGTAATGGTATATTACAAATGCACTAACATAAATAAAACAAACATTCTAACCATCAATGTTAAACATTAATTTGTGATCAAACACTAGCGAAAAATAAAGGCTTACAAAGATATTCTCCTCAATATCGTTTGAATGTAGTTTAATGATTTACAGTCAAATTTCTATCATCACTCGGCTACTAATAGATAATATGTTAACCCGTTCTTCATAAACTAGGCTGCATATTTCTATCAGTCTACACATTAATATACAGATAGTCAAAATAACCAGCGGGGGGAACTTCGTATCACAGTTAACACTTATAATTAAAGTAAGTACCTATATTCAACACTTAATCTATTAGTTACAAAACGAACGTAACACATTCCTGTAGAACTGGGACCGGTATAAAATGCAATGAGTACAAGCCCCTACGGCCCCAGTGACCCAGCAGTGCGGTTGGACTCATTACGATCACGTACTGGGATGTTGTGTACGCGTTGGCATGACGGAAGTCAGTTTACTTGGAATACGAATTAGATTTAAAAAACTGTAGTCTATCGATTAAAAGACGTTTAATTTTTTTGTACATATTTCATTGAGTAAAACATACTTTTGCTGTCACAGTACGTGAATTTTTAGTATAATATTAACATTTTAATATACACGATAAAAATAAATTTATAAAAGGGTAGTGCGTATTCTAAAATGTCCTTACGTACACAGTTCAAATAATATACGAGATTACATGATAATTTTGTTTAAAAAGTTACTTTTCAGATACCTGTAAGTTATTCAATACACGGAAAAGCACGCCTGTATTTCCCAGAAGGAGAAGGCAGAAGAGTGTTGTTTACTCCAACGATTTATCGATTAAATTATAAGTATGAACGTTTCACGGAAGTTCATCTATTGGCAATTATAAGGCAAAAATTTGAGACTAACTAATGGTTAGAAAAAACTAATATAACCCGACTCAGGGATCAAACCCGAGATCTCTCACTTAGCAGTCCCACTGTAACCATTAAGCCAACGTGGCAGTCAAACAATTTATTGTTTATGTAGAGTCCTATTTAAATTATGTAACTGAATATCGAATAGTAGGTCCTTAAATATTCGGAAATTAAAAAAACATACGATCAACGTTTAGTCTATAAATATTCTAATATTTAGAAATCCGATGTAAGAGCAAGCGAAACGACAGTGGAACATTAAACAAATCGGTACAAGTTTTTGCTTCGTACATACACGCACTCGTTTTAAGTGACAAAAGTTACTTCTGGGCAAAGCTATGCAGTTCGAGAATTTGTTGGTAAATTACACTTTGCGAACAGATTAAATGCGACGGAGCGATAAAAATTCTTTAAAATATCGATAGTTGTATGGAATTCGATGCCCTAAATACATATGTCATGAGGTATGAGATCGTTTGAGATTCGATTCAGTGATGAGTGGCAATAATTTTGCATTAGAATTAAAACATTTTTAAACTGTTAAAATTAAAATTTTCTGATTACAATTTTTGTGTTAGTATGTGTTTGCTTCTCTAGAATTATTCCAACAAGAATTCTGACAGTTTGCTTACTTTTAATCTACATTGCAGTATATTCTTTTCTAATGTATGTTGTTCCTACAATACCTCTCTATTATATGTACCTACTCAATTACTAAAGACTTATCGTGTGTGAACACAATACGTTGACCCAGTAAAGGGCAATTTTTAAAGTCGTAAAACCTATTTCAATCACGTATCGCGCAGGCCTGCGACAAAAATGGATAGAAAATGCGAAAGTCTTACTCGAAATACTTACTGCATTTGTACTGAAATATTTAGACCGGTGCAATGATAGTGTGGATATTTGAAGAACGTGTGATTTAGAAATAGGGTGCTTTAAAGTTTTTAAGAAACTCTACAAGTGGCCGTTGACAAAAAAAACATTCTGTATTTCGTGTCAAATTAAAAAGTGTTTTATTCAATTGTTTTGTAATATTTCCAGAAAATTTCTTCAGTACGGCTTATTTAATTCAGCATATTCACTATATTTAATTGCAGACCACAGGCTCTATCTACGAAATGTGGTCCAATCCGATCTTTGATTTTTCTTATCCGTCAACTTTCCATCGCCCTGCAAATTGTTTAAAGGGACAATGTCCACGTACTATAGGTTTTAACTCCAGGAGTCCCTTACTTAAACTATTGTAATGCTCAGATTTGTTCAGCCAATCATCACTTGTAACTAATTTCCGAGCTACGCTCATTGATGCTATCGTAACTAAAATATCACATAGACGTACATAAAATAAAATAACTTTAAACAGATTAAGAAATTAAGAATAAAAATTTCATATATTAAAAAAAAAAATCTGAGGTGTGTGAAGTCTGCCAAACCCCACTTGGCCAGCGTGGCAGACTATGGCTCAATATGAGAGGAGACCCATATTCCAACAGTGGAAAGACTAATGGGTTTGATTATATAAATTTCAAAACTACTCGTGGACAATTATAAACGTGACAAGAAAATAATGTGTACGTTATGCTTTTTTAATATGTAGACTATTTTCATAAAGATTATAATTTTACTTCCGGTTATAATACTATATATTTTGTTATTTTGTACTTTGCATTTTTTTGTATGGTATACCTACAATAAAGTGTTTTATATTGTACTATATTGCGTCTGTTGTCTTTACGATATATTTATATCATCGATATATTTATAGTGTCCTAAAATTTTACTTAGAAAGGCTATCGATAAACGCGCCACTACAATTTTTCCCGACCTAATTGCTGATAGTCGTGATTGGTGTTGATGAGGATGATATAAAATCAATGGTATATAGTCAAATGTCAACATCGTGTTATATCGTCGTCTCTACATTACAAAATACTGGTAACCAAGTATTCTAGTTATTTCTCATTAACGATGTATTTAGCACCACGTTTCCACGAATCAAAAATATGTAAATGAAGCGTTTACCATATCTTCTGGGTTTGGATAAACATCCCAACCCAGCAACTGTGTACACAATCTTTTTTTATGTCAAACATGGCATTAAATTTATTTAAAAGTGTAAAACTTTAAACTTATTTAATTTTATAACGATTTATGTGAAAAATGTATTTAAGTCATATACAAGCTCAAATCACACTAGTTTTTTCTGCAAGTTCCGGCTACATTTACAAGAGATATTTTTTAACGAGCTCCCGCAGTTTCCAATAAACCTTCGACTTAGGCTTTACCGCGATCATTTGAATATATATCATGTATATATGTACATATATATTCTCGAAATACTTAACAGTAAAACAGTTCTATATATGTATATATCTGTACAATCCCGTTACTCTAATAGCGTATGGTGTCTCCACAAACGCCCTACTTTTTTAAAGCCCTTGTGGTAATAAGCCAAATGTGGTTTAACACCAACTATGCAAATGATTATTATGGAATGTAGGCTATCGTCTTTGATGGCGGCTTCACGTTTTATTACTTTAATAAACTTACATTATAAAGTCATAAATTGTTCAAATTTAATACCTAAAGCCTTTTAGTTTACTTATAGTTTTAAAAATTCAATAGCGAGATGTATACATTAAATATCAATTGTTATAACCGTGTATAGTATTTTTCACGATGATTTCCCCATAATGTTCTGTAAGCATTTTAAACCGCACTAATGCAGCCTAGTAGAACGTGTCAACCTTGTTATTAAGAGAAGAAAATCGTATTCAAGAGTGACTCGATAAAAAGTTGAATTATTTAAAAGACAAATAAAATTATTATTTACTATTATCAAATGTCTCACATAAATATATACTTTTTGCTTTCATCCAGGAAAAGAACAGATAGAGCATTTAAACTAAAAAGAACAAAAAAATACAATGCCGCTTCTGTATATGAAAATTTGGAATATCATTCAATTTCGAATATAAGACCTCATGAAATCAATGTTTCATTTAATGCTTTAAAAGTTAGCAGCCAGTTCAATTCAAACTTTTAATAGAAACTTTACATACTAACAACTTGCCTGATCACGAGCGAGTAAATATCAAACATAATTAATAAATAAATCAATTTTGGTACAAGGATCGTAAGACATAAATGAAGTTGAGTTAAAATAATCGCACTTAGAATATAGATTGTAATTTATTGAACAACGTTATTTATTGAAATACAATATGAGATGCAATTAGGCAGACGTGTTAACATTTGATTTATTTATAAATGGTCTGGCTTACTTACAGTAAGCACAAATATAAAAAGCGTGCTGAAACAGACAACGGCATTTAGTTTCAATATTTTATGAAGAGTTTGTTACAAACATTATGAAAGCTATGAGTATGTCACATATAATTTAGCGACTCTAACGATTATTCTTCTTACAATTGAACCGACACATTGCAAAGCTATAAAATATGCATTTGGTTCATAATAACCATTACTATATAAATAAAGATGACTTTTTTTAGAGTACCAGCACTGAATTAAACATACTAAGTACAAGTAGAGTTAAAACGTAGATGGCCTAGAAGTAACTTCGATGACGTTAACATATATTAAGTTATAAAATTAATATTATATTATAAAATAAAAAGTGTAAACATATGTTTTTATGCTTAAGTGCTTGTCTCAGTACCCAGTAGCTATCTCTACAATATCGCGATTATATTGGCTCGCTGGCGATAGAACAAGTCGTTTAAATTACATGCATTAGCGTAATACTACAAAATAAAGAGTATTTGAATTGACGCAATCGATTTCACTTTTGATGCTCGTGACTTGGTCAGAGTTGGGCCAACTGATCGTGAATAGGCGTAGTCTGATCTCGTTCGAATCATCTCAGATTAACCGTTTCTACAATAAGTGCAATTTAATGTACCCCTCATCTCATTTTGATAGAGCTTTTGAATGTTTCGAAATTTGCATCGGAATCATGCAAATAGCTTGTTGTGTAATAGAATGAGGTAGAGTCCCGCGATTTCATGATGAGTAGTATCGAAAAAATTATATCAATTTATTTTCAGGTACACGTAATTAAAAAACTTTTTTATTCATACATTGTAGGAAGATAAGCGATTATACCCACAGTGAATGTTCACGCGAGTTCTTACAGGGGTTATTAATAGTGATAGAGTTAGTGACGGTCATCAATTGAAACGGTTTCTAGTAGCTCTTACTGCCGCATGCCGACCACACTGTAGGAAGGCTGATCAAAGCTATTATGATCAGCGCCATAGGAAACAAAACCCTCATTCCGTAAAGTCATATAATATACTCCTATATCCACACGAAACTCTCTCGAACCGATTGGCTTTAAATTTTAATGGTAAATTAATAATTCGATATTGGAGTCAGTAATCACCAAAAATGCATGCGTGTATGACGTTCAACGCAATAATAAACGTAGAAGAAGCATATTAGGTTTGTAAGGATAGAGATATTTGGCATATGCAGCTCTCTACCTTCTCCGTTGGAACCTGAATAGATGATGTAATAATAATAATGATGTGCGAAATATATTTAAGTGTGTAATTAAATTGAGCACAAATATTCACACAAAATCCGTACAGCACATCTGTGGAAACACTGACACTAGTTGACATTTAGCTGACCGCTCACCCAAGTTATGCAAGACATTGCCACACGGTATATTGATTTATAAGCTTATGCCTTACTGGATGTACGTGGAACGTCGATGGAGCCATCCACGACATTTATTTGCAAATGCAATAGCTATATGCGTCTTACGAACTGCTTAGCTAAACCAATAAATTAAATCTTCTCTACGCTCTTTAAGGTCTTGCTGACGTTTCTATTTCATTTTTAAGTGCTATAAATATACAATATTTTTACGAAATTACTATTCTGATTGCTTAAATTTTTCAATTTATTTTAATTATTTCGCTGCTAGGCACGTATTTCCTTTTAGAATGCAAATGGTTAAGATTTATTTTAAAACATATTGTCTTATTATTATACGTAACATAATTAATATCGTAAAATATTTAATGAACATGTCATACATATAACACATTTATACATATGAGCATAATATATGCCACAGATACTTGCCTAACATATACCATATTCCCGTCAAGGTTACGTTGAGAAAAGGTCGCTGTGAAACAAGATGCTGTATGCTGGTCGTGCAAAATAAGGGTGTTACTGACTTCCTCATTAATATTATCTATTGTACGATATTAAGAAAGAGATTTAGTAAATAAGTCTTTTAATCCACACTTCTAATACAGCCTTCTCTTATCTCCCTTAGTTATAACATAAGAAATAATATTCCACAAATCTCAATGTACAATGTACAATTTTTTAAAATGTTAAATGTAAATTTTTTTCAATGTACAATTTTTTAAATATTTTTTCAATACCATTCTATAATGACCATCAGATTATACCAATCTAATGTTGTCTGTGTAGAATAATATTAATAGTGATATGAACTTGGCACACATACTTAGATTTCCACAGAAAATTAAAAAAAAATGTTCTTACGTCATTAAATAAACTTATGCGATATTGATCAGATTACATGCATTTATGTAAATTTAAACAATGAATAATGTTATCTCTATTTCTCTCGTTATTCAATAAAGGTTCCGAGTAATGAAAGAGGTTGTAAAATTAATTATTTATATATTTTTCTTAAAATGTAAATAACTCTTATACCTACTCTACGAAATTACCGCGTCCGGTTATATGGATAATTTTTACGACAAAATAACAGGATGTATGGAAGGTTGTATCCCAACTCACGTTTACGTATGAAAATTGGTACAAATTAATTATTAACACTTCACACTCCCAACAAACATCAACTATTAATTCGACGATGTAGAGTCTTAAGTACCAAGAACATATATGAATGGATATTTCCAGAACAATTACACACGTCCGTTATTCTTATGTTTATCAGAAATCTAAGCTCAGACCTTCAGAGTAAACATTTATTTATACATATTGTTTAACGATAAGTACATATATAATTTCTGAATATTTTTTTTATAAAAATAACCGCTGTCTCCCATGAACGTATCCAACAAATCAATTGTCCAACTAAACTATTACTAAGGTAATAAGTTTCTTTAATAAAAGGTGTCTGTCAGTTAAAGTAGTATTCGGTTCTGAATTCTACTCTACATCTCCGAGGAATTTGATATCTTAATTGCATTGTAAAAAAATTTTCAACCGATCTCAACTAATATCAGACTGATACCATTAAATTATGTTCAATTGATAGATTCCATAGTCGTTGACAATTCGCTATATGCAGTACTCATTGGTAGAGTAGGCAGTTCTAATAAGTTTTCAAAGATTTTTGTCAGATTTTATGTGGGGCTTCGGTTCTAATTAGAGGTAAACATAAGTGTTCATGGGACACAGTATTCATTGTGGGTCAGACCATCATTCATTCAGTTTCGGCTTTCTTTTTAACAATGAATAAAATAGCCGTTGAATCGTGGGAGCGTTCTGCAATCCTCTGCCTACCTTTTCGGGGAAATACAAGCGTGATCTGATATTGTATCAATAATGATAAAAGATATAAACGTTGTGGTAAGAAATTGTTTTAGTGTCTCTCAATTGTGAACACGTTTATCAAACGTGCGCAAATCGTAAGCAAATCAAAATCGTTTAACAAGACCAGTTGGTATTTATATAGACAAGTTTTAAAGGTGTTTTCCTCATTCGACAGTGAAAGGAAATTTTATATTACGTATCAAACACCGATCGTTTACAGCGCGCTCGCTTGAACCTTTGTAATCATGCAAAGTGTTGAAAGTCTACTAAATAATACCAGTATGTGGTAATTAAACAATTAGCCTCATTCATGAATACAGTCTGACTTATTACACAAATCCATATTGAGTTCATCCCGAAACTGACAGAGCATAATTATCGCTGGTTCTATACCAAAAATTATTTAAATAAGTATGTAATAAAACGTATAATCTAAATGGTAGAGTCGGGCGGTCGATAGGTAGTAATTTATATGTAAATAGTTTAATTGCATATTTTTACAGTTTAAATTTTGTTTGTTATTTATAAATTTACTGTTGTTAAACGTATTTTATAATCTAGAATATCTAGAGTTCGAATGCTAGTAAAATTTATTTAATTCATTATTCGCTATTGGTTTTTGCGATTTAACAAAGACAGGCTAACGTTGTGGAAGGATAGAAGTGTTTTCTAAGTAAAGACACAAAAATAAAGGGCGCAAGTTGCCTTAAGCCATCTTCTATGAAATATAAATCCGCAATTAGGACCTAGCTAGAGTGGAATAACAAATAAATAAATATGACAGGGCAACAGAGGCAGTTAGAGTATTGGTCGCCAAGGTTTAACCGCAGTAACATTATCGTTAGATCTATATCTGGTACTTAATAACAGTGCGTTTTACGTCCAGCTTCCACTACAAAGGTTGGTAGACGAAACAATAAGAAAGAAAGCTTTTCAACTCATTTCTGGACAGTTACAGCACCCATATGACCGGCGTGTAGTAGAACATCAGACCTATGTACTTGATATTAGACAGACATGTTTTTGTTGAATCAAACTGCAAGTGCGTTATCTGCCAATTTTCTAATAGAAATTAAAACTGGTTAAATATCTGCGTACGTCTTATAATAATGCATGGAAAAAGCTCATTCATACAGCTCTTACGCCTGACACCGTTTCGACAAGTAGATAGTAACGCGAGTAGCTGTTTAAAACACCATTTAAAAACATTCCACTATAACGCTCATATTTTTAAGTACATTTTTCACCATTTTATATAAATCGGTAACATTTTTTGTTACTTACCAGACGCAGCAACCATTAAGTCGTAAAAGTTAGACGAAATAAGTTTATATAAAGCGTAATAAAATTGTATGACGTGAATTTGTATTACATTTGTTTATAATTTATGTATAACTGTTGTTATATTATGTTTTATTTGGGTAGTGTATTAGTAAAAAGTTATATTCAAAATGACACGCCTCGCGTGCGGGCTGCGTCGCGCTCGTTGACGTCTTTTGTACGAGGAGCTTTCATGCATAGTTTTAACTTGAAACTTCGTTTGATTTTCCCATATTTCACTTTGATTATTAATAAAGCCAATATTACAAACGTTTTATGGCTTTTGCAAAGTTACGAACATAAATTTCCAAAATAAATACTAGTTCAACTGAGAGCTACAAAATGTAGAAATGCAAATTGACATATAAACATTAATATTTTTGCCACTTATTATTAGGTATCCCAGTAGAAAATATCTCATAGCAGCGCTATTTAAAAGCGTCAAAAAAAATTCCAATGAGAACATGTTGCAATGTAAAGTCGTGATTTATCAGGCGGTCGGCATTTAGAAAAAGCTTACCTTGACATGTCACGACATTTAGGACTATCACGAAGAAAACGCCCCATCTCAGGGCACATGAACCTCCCATTTTGCGGGCACATCCGGGAAATCTTGGCTGTAGCATTTTCACTTACACTACCATAATAGTACTGTCAGATAGAGTTTGAACACAACACAATTTTAAGCACTATATAGTTATTTTACGAGTGTTTTG
>DWMF01000110.1:0-19128 GCA_018244815.1 Parelbella polyzona | reverse complement strand
GTGGCTCGACGTCGGCCCACGGCTGCAGTACCAAGACCGCCACCAACGCAGCCAGCACCAACGCCGCCAACACGGCTCCGAGCACCAGCCAGCCGCGCTTCCTTAAGAACCTTCAACAATTTTACATTAGCTGTCAAATAATACATGTCTGACTGTCATTTTGCGAGAAAAATTAGCAAATTTAATTTAATCACAGATCTGGAACACAGCTTTAATTTCCAATTTTGTAACGTTACTCAACGTAATTTTTAACGTTGCTAATATGACAGTACTGTCAGTAATGCAGATGTTACAAATGACGGCAGCAGCGAATTGTAACTGCCATAATTTTCACGTACTTTTAGTGACAACGACATGAAAGTAGTTTTTATTATGTTTTTCCCTATTTTTTTTCATATAGGTATCTAGGTGTTCGGAAAATTAATGTATTTTTCAAATTTAAATTTTACATAAAGTGTTTGATAGTGAGAAACTTCATATTTTTGTGTTATGTTTAGAATTATAATCTATTATTAATACCTTCATTTCTTAATTGTCAGTAATTTATGTAAAAAAAATACCCAAACCAGGTAGCAATGAAAGGGGCCGCGGCGACCAAGCACTTCCAGCGTAGCGAAATGATAACTGTGGCGATCATTAACAGCACATACCTACTCGTACATACGTACATCCATTTTACCTTTGTCTTGCTTTTTTTGGCATACCTATATAAAGATATGTACCTGACAACTATGATATCTTCACACACCGCCCTTTAGACTGTATAACTGTCTCGTATCATACATACAATAACACTTAATCAAAATTACCAGGATGCTTTTGTTCCCGTCACTTTCTTACGAATCGATAAACGATAGTACAACCACGATAAATGAATAGTCTATCTAACGTGCATAAGTAAGGCGTATCGTTGTTATTTTCGTATTGATACTCGTAGTAATCCCTACGTATCGATTAATTTACATATCAGCATTGTTGAAGACAGAAAACAATCGAAATCATTTTAGAAACCCCAGCGTCCTCTAAACATAAGTGACTATTTGATGTTAGGAGCCGCAAGTGTTATGTGAGATCTATTGTACGTATACATGGAAAATAGAATAGAAATATCGTGTCACGTTACTGGCATTGTTTTAGGAACGTTTCACACTCGAACATGTACCAATGACGTTATCTGTGAACAACTCGCGCCCAATATACCTACTTACGTCAATACTATAGACGCAGA
This sequence comes from Parelbella polyzona, assembly GCA_018244815.1. Lineage (NCBI taxonomy): Eukaryota > Metazoa > Arthropoda > Insecta > Lepidoptera > Hesperiidae > Parelbella > Parelbella polyzona. The sequence continues at coordinate 17,900 of DWMF01000110.1, read as the reverse complement.
ATGGACAGTGCCTCACCTATGTGCATTGGAAGTCGCCGTAGGGAACACGCCCGGTCAGAGGCGCCTGAGCAATTATGCATTGAATAGATTAATGTCTTGGTAACCACTTGGTAAGTGGTAACAGTTATAAATAAAATCAGTCCCACTGCTTTAAGTCCTACCTGACGCGTCACGCGACATGAGAATTTAACAAATATGATAACCGGTAAAAAAGTAATAGAAAGCCAGTAGAGAGTCAGTAATCATGTAGTGGTCCACTCGAGTCCAAACCCCAAAACAATTTTCACATTTGTGACCAGACTAATGGACAGTAGTAATCAAACTATGAGATCATTATTGTGAAATGTAATTATAATTTGACGTACTCTAAATATATTGTTGGTTTGAGGCCGACTGTTTAGAGTATTAGGCGACACATCAATCTTCTAGAAGTTCGCGCGTAGCAGAATCTGTTCGTAGGACGCAACGGTGTGGCAAATACTAAAAGATACAACTTAACGACAACGTTAAAGTTACGAACGTAACGTTCAAGGCTTATGCGAGGCAAACGGAAGCAGGAAGCAGTCTAGGTTAATTAAATACAAAACGTTTAAACGCAAATGGTACACAAATAATAAACAAACAAATAAAAATCAAGGAAAATAAACAAACAAACACACAACAAAACAAAACAAACAAAATTGATTGATTTGAACTCAATTGACTGTTGATTTTTAATGAACATTGTGGTAAACTTGGTGAATCTTGTCTGAGAGTTGAGACATTGTAGAGCGCGAGTAAGTTTTTATCAGATTCAGTTTGGAAAAAACTCTAAGTAAGTAATTAACTTGCAACCCATTACGTCGTAAACAGGAAACGCACCGTTAGCCGGTTGTTGTTTAGAACTCCTGTTAATTTTTTTTATCAGGTACTATTATTGTAAAGATAAAGAATCCGTTTTCCTGAATGGGGTGTTCTCTGACAATATCTTTTAGAGGAATTTATCAGACTGCAACAGACCCTCGTATGTTCCATAACTAAGCGTCTTGGTAATTGGAAAAAATCGAGCACTACTTGTTTATTATTACAATTCAATCTACAGCTAAAAGTACAGGTGTCCCAATTCGATAGATTAGTTAATAATATGTCAATTTAGAAAAATTATGTTATTTATGATAAACATAAATTAAAATATGTTCCTTTCCGATATCAAATAAAATAAATTCATAATAATAAAATCAATTAATTGCAATATGTCGTGCCTTTTGTGACCATTCAGTTATGACATGTACTAGATTTGTAGGACATATTCCTACATGTGTTATCATAATAAAGGTTAGTAGGCAATCTGATTGTAGGATGTCGTCGTACCTCCTGAAACGAGTCCGATACTTACCCATGACGCTCGGAGCCTGCGAAGCCCGACAACGCCCGGCCGGGCGCCGCTGGCGGGCCCAGCAAATACACCTTGCTCATAGGGCGTATTGAAATTTATTTCACCGTAAATTACCGTTGCTCGGATCACATATTCCACACTATTATATATTATTAATTCGTATTAAATTCGATCAGAAATTATCTACCTACAGAAATATCTATATTGTGCAAATGGTGCAAATTAGATTAATTATACATACTATACAAGAATTTTATCACATTTCACAGTCATTATATTTCTTAATTGTAATGTACCTTATCAGTTTCATTTTTTATCAATAGCTTTATCCTAAATATACTTTTATATGTGGGCGATATAATTATAATTGTTTTGATAACAGTTGGATTACACAGTGAAGGCCGCGCGGCGAACCTACTAAAGCATGGGTCGTGTTTTTGCGGGTAACAGCAGGTAAAGCGCCCGCGCCACAGGGCCATGTGTAACTTAGCAGTTAACGGACATAATCATCACATTCAGCTTTATTGTTCTCGTGACGGCTTCGATCCATCGCGCCCTGAAATTCGTTCCCATTACGTAAATGAGCCAATGAATATGTTTGCTAAAAGGCTAGGTTGCACGATACTTGTTTAAATTCTATTGTTAATTTTGTCGGAAGGTCACACCGGAGGACGCGACGTGACCCATTACGTGACGCCTCAATTCATTCGACAATCTACAATTCTTTCGTTTGCTCGATCCGTTTTATTCGGCTATACCTACAAGCTGCAATAATTCCGCTTACAAAACCAGCTACTGGACAGTTGCTTTATTTTTAATATATTTCAAATGTAATGAATAACGACCTAACGAGAGAATGAATCATCACCATCAACATCATCATGAAATGCATGAATACGTTTCACATTGTCTCATTTACTTTATTATTTTTGATACTTGATTATCTTACCTATTATACACAAAATAAGTATCAATTCAGTTTCGCCTTGCGATCGGGAACCACTAAGATCGTTATCTTGCTTGAATATTTCACCAGAGCCAATAACTTAAAATCTGACTATTCAAAAAAAGACTATTTAAAACACGACGAAAGAAGGATTTTTCCTAAAAGTAGTCTATATTAGCTAGCTAGTTCTATATTAGTTACTGACGCGAGGGACACCATGTGCTCAGTGCGAGGCCCCGCGGCCGGCCCATCACGCACCTATGTCATGTCCTTGGACTGTTGACTTCGCCACATTCACACATGTATCGAGTAGCATGTTATCACAATAAAGACTACAGTCGTATCCTAGCTTCACTTGTGTGCTGCGTTGGACAACCGTCTAAAACTAACATGTTTATAAAACGAGTTGGAGAACGTGGCTCAACACGCGGGGCTCGCGGCCTGCGGGCGCAATATCTACATTCACTGCGCTTGTTTAGAGTACCTACATCATGAGCAACTGGCCCGCCGGTCGCCTCGCCCGGTCGCGGTAGCTGCCAGTTACTAATAAAGGACAAATAACATTACCTGTCATCAATCAATAGCCTCATATACATAATATAATATAGAAACCACATTATCTAATAAATAAATAACGTCCGGACGAAAAATGCGACAAGAATCATTTTAAAGTATTTAATTTCAATGATACAGTTTTTGACCAATATTAAATGTCCAATGTAACTGTGAATATACTCGTACTTATCTTGATGACGATTAATAATGACTTGGAGAAACTAGCTTCGTACCTATATAACCTATACTTACTTGTAGTTTTTTTGATAATCTATAAAAGATTAAAATGATTTTATTGTTAATGTACCCCAAGAGATATACAAATATTAGATCGGTTTCGGTCTATTTTCTAGTGAATAGATTTTTCGATTTTTTAAGATCTAGCCAGTGAAAGCCAGGAAAGTGTGAAAGGAGTTCTTATGAAAAGTGATCGGCATGGTTTAGCCATTTTTCACAAACCTTTTTCGTTTATCGTCTTTCTATGACTGAAAATCGCATAAACAACAGTTGCCTAGTTTAGAAGAAATAAAGGAAGACAGACAGAGGCGGCTAGAGACTTTGTTTTGTACCATTTGAAGATGAAGTACGCGACAGCAGTGGAAGAAGAATAACAGAGTATTTTAAATAAAATAAAATTTATCAAATGATAATGTACATTTTTTGACATTATTTTATTAACTTGTGATATTATTTTAGCAAAGTTTCATATTACACTGACTAAGTACTCTGTCGAACTGGGACACCGGTGTTGGGAGATGTAGCTTGAATTTAATTAAATGACGATGAAGAAGATGACGTGTATACATGACACAGATGAGAATGTTTTTTAGGAAATTTTGTCAGTTCCTCAGCGCCCAGTATTAGTGAGGCAGATTATTATTATCGGGACACTGTTTATGGCAGAACACATCATTATTACGGGACCGTGAGCGTACATAATGCGTACATAATGCATACGTAATGCGTAACAAAACGTTATGTTATTGAAACAATGCACGAAATTACACGTAAGTGAGCGAGGCGTGCGTCTGCTGCGGCTGTCAGTCTGCGCGCCACGCGGCGGGTAAACAAGTAGCAAGTTGCTGCGAAAATGATCTTTTCTATCACTGAGGCGTTAAAGTATATGTATATGTATAATATACATGCTTCATAACTCTTGAGTTGCAATTTTGTTGCGCTATCATAAAATCTTGTTTACGATAAGAAAAACGTACTAAGTAGTTATAATTTTTGCTCTATTTATTTACGCTTAGGGAAAATAAATAGAGCAGACTACAATTTTATTTGCACTGATAAACTTTTATTTCCTAGTTTTAAGGAATATTAAATAACACGATGAACACATTATAAGGCAGAACTTGAAATTGCAACCATTGAATAAAATATAGAAATAATAAATATGCATTTACTACATAAGGGGCAGCTAGGCTATAAAAAGAATAACATAATATTTTGATCACAAACATGACACTGGACCTCGGCATTACATGAAGCAGTGTATGCCTGAATAGCATAACTAACAGAGCATCTGTCGTTACTGTGGAAGAGAAATGGTTGCATTATCAATTCTTACAACTTTTCATTATTGGCCAGGAGTTTCTTTGTAGAATGAGAAAAATCTAAGCCGCAGGCTAACGGGCGGCTGAAGGGCCTGCAGACAGCCGTTACAGGCCTTCGAGAATGTTCCTACTCGTACATAGGACTGTCGGACGTGTCGGTATCATTTAAATATTCTCCTCTCTGTAGATTCAATTTTAAAATGTAAAACCGCGTAAGGTCAAGTTTCAGATTGAGAATTCGAACCCTTAATCCAAGTTACGGCTGTTTTACAATTTAAAAAAAGAGCAGAAAAAATATACATATACTTATTTCTACTTTATTGAACCTAGCAAACAGGTTGCTTGATGGTATGTAGTAACCGTTACTTATGGACATTTGCAATACCCGAGCAGGGGCCAACGTGTTGCCGACTGTGGAGAGCTTTCTTTACACTTTTCTTGAAGCATACCAGCAATAATAATCAAAACTATCATTGCCAAGCTTTTTAAAAATGGATAAAAACCAAAGCATCTGTAATTCTTTCTTTTTCAGCTGCTATTTAAGCTTAGGTAAGCGTGACTTAAAATATCGAATTCTAAAGAAAAGTACAGACATAAGAGTTGTAGTGGCAGCTCCAATGCGTAGTACAGTCTTATTTAGCAGACCTCTGCTTTAAATAATAGTTACGTCGGCCAGTTATCGGACCACTACGCAGATACTACCTACACGGTCTTCCGATGTTGGTTTGTCGATCTTAATTCGAGAAATATCTGTTTGTACTAAAGTGTACTATAATTCTGTAGTGTATAAATAATAAATTCATTGGCACGCTTTCGTTAATCCATAAATCCTTGCGCGCTGTCTTGTTTCGCATAAAGACGCTCAATTTATACCCGACGGAAGCCGTCCGGTGGCCGGGTCCGTTCACTGATGGATAAATGTGTCATAATAACAATGATACAATAATGTACCATCTTTGCAAAAACAATGGTTCAGTGCAAAAAAATTGGTACAGGCCACTCCGGGAACTTCTCGCCGTGTTTTTGATTCATGTATCGGGTGAATAATTTGTTAGGTATTTTACATTTCCGTCAAAATTTATCTACAACCATATTTTTTAAAGGAATAAATCTATCTTAAAAATGTGTGGTTTTGATGCTGTTATTTCAGGACAAGGAATAAAGTACTTTGCTCAAAGTCGAGCAGCTGGCTGATAAATTATTTGGAAGTTATTTAAAAATATTGACTGCGTCGTAAATTGTATGGTTGCAATACATACGACGTCCTACTGATGGAGAGATCTGAGTTCGAATACTGCATCGGGTACTATTCGATTTTCTCGTATAAATTTCTAGTAGTGACTCGGAGTCTGCATTTGTGCCCCGTGTATGGCAATTATGGAATGGCGTGTATGGAAATTACGAGTGAAAGCAAGAACCTACCAATTATTGAAACTGTTTAATTTTCATAGCAGAAAATTAATGATAATTAGATTATTTCGAAATTATATATTTATAAGCAACATCTAACGCTGCACGTAGGTCCGCATTACATTGTTTACGTGTTGCAGTGCGCAAGCCACGACAGTAACAATAGCGGCCCGCGGCCGGCTCATGGCTGAAGGTGTTCGGGAGTTTTTAATAATAAAAAGAAATATAATGAACGCCGCTTGACGTAACAGAAAGAACGTTACACTTGGTGACGTTCGAACTGTTGCAAGTGCACTTCTGACTTCGTTAAAGTTTTGTTGCAATTATGCAAGATAGTGACGGCTGAATGATACGGGGAGTTGGTGTGTCTAGCACCGCACGGAGCCCTACGTCGCCCTTGAAGGATTGCGCACCGAATCGCGAACATTGTACTTACATTATGTTGACTCCCATATCGAGCTATGGAGGACCTCCAGGCCAAGTTTTGCAAAAATCATCCATGAATTTTATGCGATGAAGAAACAAAAAAGTAAAATGGTAAAGTCGTACTAGGTGGCGACCCCTATTCCCAATAGATATTGTTACGTCTGGTCGTCGTATTTGCCAAGTCGTGTACGCGGACGTGCGAAGTAACACAAAGCAGCGGCGACAACCAAATAAACAACTGACCAACTCGCACCCAACTGTAGCGTTGTTCATCTAGAATAATCTAGATCATAACAACATACCATTTAACATTACGCTTGTAATTCAAAGGGTTGAGCAGACGAGTAGTAAGCCCACTTTTCACCCGTTGTGTTGCCCCGTTAACAGGGGATGATTATAGTGCCATACATCGAGCACAAATTTTATTTATTTAATCCCAATAATACTGCGGTGTACTACTGGGAGTTTGAAATGAAAAACCCAGAAATACTTTGGCCGGCCCCGAGGTTGGACCGAGGACCTCTTGCTCAGCAGACAAGATGCAAGTACGAGAGTGCAGGATCCAAGAGTCAGTTGTTTTCATTGTGTCTGCGTTAATTGTAATACAAATTATAGAGCGGAATATATAGAATATATTTTAGTAAGTTTAAAAAAAAACATCACGCCAGTAATCCACGAAGAGGTAAGCAGTGGTTTTTGAGCCTATTGCCATACACCAGGCACAAGTTAAGGTTCATAGCCACTACTCGTAATTTTAATTACAAATTCTAAGTTTCAAATATCCAGTAGTATCCGACCCGGGATTCGAATTCAGGACCTCTAGATTAGCAGACACGTTTGCAATCATTCAACCAATGAGGCTGGTAGCGTGTTAAATTACGTAAAAAAATGTACTCCCACTCTACTAAGTAGTATTATTATAGTCCACACCTTTCTCTGGCCATTTACTTAAGGATTAAGAATACGGATCAATACAAGTGCTCGTAGGAGCTGCGCGTCGCAACATGTTTAATTCGTGACTATCCGACCTGCTACACGTCAGCACTCAACTAATGACAACTTCATCTAACCGGTTTTTTATGACTTACAATTAGTACTTCATATCAATCTATGTAAAATAAAACGACAAGCGTTTAATTTAAACATTTTTATGTACGATTAACCAACCATTAGACGCGGTTCAATACAACGGCGAGGGTGATCCGTGTAGCTTGTACCAATTTTATAGTTATAGCAATTAGTTTTGGATCCTTTGCAACAAGGAGTAAAGTGGATAAATGTAGCTACGTACCGGTGCGTGAGGTAAGTAACTGTTCCGATGTGCAATACGCGCTGTGACTGTTTCCCGGTCGCCATGAACTTGGCCAAGATAGCCGCGCCAACGGGAGTTACGATTTCGTACACAATAGTACGTATAACTAAATATTCCCCTCGTAACCTACCCACGCTCCTTGCACACACTTACATTGCTCAATGGAATATACATTTTTCTCAGTCCGAGTAATTATAAGTTTGTAAATAAATATCAGTAAATTTGTTACTATGTTCTATTTATTTAATGTTAGGGAAAAATAATTGTTTAATTCGTAGACACCCTTGAGTATATACCAATAGCATTTGTTACTGGAATTTTCACTATAATGGTTATTATACCTACCTATGTATTTTTATAAATGTTACGCAATGTTCCATGAAGGCTAAAAGTACTCGTATTAACGTAAATCTCGTAGAATTAAATGTTAACAGAATAATAATGGTTATCTCCGTTAACGTTAAGATTATACCTATAAGTTGAGCTCGGCCTGTAGGTATGCAAGTGACGATGAGAAAACATGTCTACGGTCAATTGTTTGCAAACAAGTTTAGGATAATGCGTAAACAATCTGAGGAGCTACATTTTTCATCCGGCTCGATCTACCAGTTTCCTCATTGAAAGATTCTTTGGAATTTTAAATTTATTACGGCGTAGCAATGTACTTACTAAATGTCGTTAAAAATATTAAAATTGTGTTAACAGAATTCAAAATAGGTACCTACTTTAGGCAATTCTTAGAAACTTGTATTTTTGAAATATATTTCAAAGCAATTACGCTAACGAAAATTTGGTTTCAGTTAGCGATAAGTTCGCAGAGTTTAAAATATTTTCTCCGCTTACGAGTGACACTATACTATGGAATTCAGAATAAATGATCGTGGCCTACATCTCATCTGCCGCGTCCACCGTGCGACTAGCAACTAAAATGACGAGGTGTAGTGCAATAGTCTCACCTGAACATGACGAAGTGTCGGCCCGCAGACGACGTGCTGAACCCGCCGTGGCTCGCCGACTGCCGCGCTCGACTGTAGCAGGAGGTCGTATTGCGTTGCAGCACGGCGAGTCAGCGCCTTCTAAGCGTCTTTCGCATTTTATTTATCATTATCGCACTCGATAGCAGATTTTACAACCGGCAAATACTATGTATTTATCTTATTATCGAGCAATATTTAAACAATAATTAAGTATGATGTAAACCTTCGCATATCTTTTGTGCTTTAAATGAATAACGCTCTGTTCGAATATTCAACCTTCTTTAAACACGTATTGGTTAAAATAATGTAATGTTTTCGATACATAATGAGCGGCACGTTATCGTTCCGCGTTGCTCACTTGCAGGCAGATGGCATATAAGTTCATTTCAGTGAGCTTCAATAGACGTTACCACAGTGAGTTCTCTAGCAATGTCACTACATAAGTACGTGTAAAATTTTACATTCGAACCTTGTTGTAATTCATAATCTGCATTTCATATGTAAATGTAATCTTGTGTTAGTGCGTTTGTGATTAGGCGTTCCATGTTTCATCATTAATGTAAATAAAATTGCATGCAATTGGTGAACAGCTGGAGGTACAACTTTATTGGCACAAAAGTATCAGCGCTTAGCGATGTGTGCCGGATGATCCAGAAGAGACCTATCACTTATCACATCGTGGCGGGTTGCCAATCGTTGCCGCTCCGGCGGCGGAGGGTCACATGGAGTGTGCATTGTGCGGCAGAACATGTGTATCATGGTATTGGCTACAATTGATCAAACACATTTGCTAACTTTACTTTTGTTTCTCCCAATATTATTTACAAATTAGATATACGGATCTCTGAAGGATTGCATCAGAAATGAGGCGATCCGACAGAAAGCCAAAGTACGACATAGCCCAAAGGATTAACAAGCTCAAGTGGCAGTGGGCTGGTCACATCTGTCGCAGAACCGATAGCCGCTGGAGCAGTTTTGTTCTGTAGTGGAGACCGCGACTTGGCAAACATTAGCGTAGAACGCCCTTCAGCCAGGTGGAGTGACGATAGACTCAAAGTCGACTTGTGTCGATGCTTCAAATTACGCATTTAAAACACAACATGGCTCACCGGAGGAGGTTTATCACTTTGTTTAGTCCTAGAGCCGATACGAGGGCAGGTTTAGGGTAGGCACAACGCAGGGTTTCCGTATACATTCCTGGATATATTCTCTCTGGATATACTCTTGTATACATCCTGGACAATGCAACAAGTAGTAAAACAAACATTCTTTATCTCGAAGACGGCGACGTTACGCTGTTTGTGTTACGGACCGAATGAAATATAACTTGTTCGTGGGGTTGCAAGCGCGACTGCCGAGCATTTGGTCCTGTGTATGATCACCGGGGTCGGCTGCTATTGGGATTTTCTAATTTGAAACTCCTGATTAGTATCCGGTATGTGGAAACAGGCTCACTACCTATTATGTACGAGAGATAGTCTGTAGTGAGACTTCGTCAACATCAAAATAAAAAGAAAGTTTAGAAATTTAAATTCGTTTGATACTAACAGCGCGAGCATGTCAATTACTTTAAGATATGTTCAAGCTGTGTACATGAAAGGAAAAGCCCCAACTCATTAACGCCCAGGCTGAAAAGCTGAAATGTTATACATGTGGTGTTCTTACCATGTAAGTAGACGAGGAATAAGTAAGGTTTTTTTTATTCAACCCTTAAGGAGGAGATAAAAGGAATGAAAATTTCTTTGAAAGTCCGTCATTATTTGAGGCTGGTAGCATGGAACTTTATTTTTAGGCTAACAATTAGAAAAAAATGAATACTTACGTGTTAAAATGATAAGCTAAAATGAATATTTTAATAATCTTGGTAATCTACGATATGACGAAGCCAATTTTGTCGGGAGTTTAACTGGCAAAAAGATGATATTATAAGTAGTAAAATATGTTGATTTTATTTTAGAAACATTTTAGGGTTCCGTGCAATAAACCCACGCGGACGTAGACGCAGCCAAAGCTAGTATTCACTGTAAAAGTTCTGTACGCGTTCATCTAATTTTTTAAGTTGTATTTCCAACAGATACCTACTTATTTACATATCGAACCGTCGCCAATTTCGCTGTATGAAGCTTGAAGTTATGGGATTCCATACATCTATTAGCTATTAGAAGTCTATTGGGGTACCTACATAGAGGCGCACTGCACCCCGCCCTGGGCCTTTACACTCCAGCTGCAGCTGACTGTCCTCTACGACAATGAATAGGTATTACTGTGATAATAATTTTAGACAATTTCCCATGGATTCTCCTGAAAAATTTTATGTCGCAGTCTATTTCTACTACTACTGCCTCATGCAATTCTAAAACAGGCAGATTTTATTTTAAATAGGAGAGATTGTTAAACATTTCCATTGATGAAATAGTATGTGGCCCTTGGAAGTGAATTTTACCCTTAAATCATATGCGCACGTAGGAGGAGTCCTCGTCGCTACAACGTGCCGTAGCATCACGGTCTATCCGCACAGTTGGGCAGCACAAGCGGAACTTTACGCCCAACGATAGTGTCTCGTTTATAATAGTAAGGGGAAGTAGAAGAAAACACACCTACGAAATCGTAACAGATTATACCAACGCGATAGTATCTGTACTTTGAAAGAAGCCGATTCTTTTCGAAACTATGAAAATACATGGAATGACAGCCCTGGATTCCCCGAACAGAATTAGTCAACGGACGCAAAAGACAACTGCAAAAGCTGAGTGAAGTGATCGGCGCAGTCGTACCTACGTATCGTCTTAAGTAGGGATGAAAAAAAATAGTCACATAGAGTGTAAAAAAATATTTTTATACACGATTCACATCGATCTACATAACACTGAACGTTTCATTATAACTTCACAAACTTAACATGTTACTTAGGTGTATACACAGTACAGAATGTTTCCTGTCGGTGAAGTCGTTCGCAGGAACAACCTCTGTTGTTTCACTGCAAAGGACACGGAACAGTTCGACCGCTCGCTACTCTCCGCGCTGGCGAAAGCTTACAGTAAATCGTTCGTAACACGAAAATACCAATTTCGAAAGACTACTAAAACGATGATACGATATTGTGCGGTGAGGAAGCGATAAGATAAAGTCGGTGGTTTTACGTTAGCGCAGTCTATACCAGTTTTATGATCTCCACATGTAGCAACTTATAGCTGTAATTTATGTAAGAACATTATTGTTATATACCTATCGCTCGGTAGAAACGTTTTCCAAATATAAGTGTTCCCCGGACTCGAACTGCAACTCGAACACGAGTAAGTATTGATGTTCAGTGCTAATGGTGCGAACGTATGGAACGGGAGTTTAAATTATAAAAACGTATAATGCTTATAAAACAATGGGTAACTTTATGATCTGTTACATTCCCCTTTAAGTTCAAACTGCCCCCTACCGACCACGCGCTCGACGTGCAATCGTCGCTCGCCGGCTCGGCTCTAGCTCACCTAGCGTGCCAATGTTTCAGTATTTACACAGATAAGATACAAACTATACGTGCAATTTGGTCAATCATATAGTAATCCTGAGTGGCACCGACCAAAAACTACCGTGTAGTGCCTACACAAGATTGAACAACGACGAGCATGTGACGCTGTTACTCCGAGCGGCGCGCACGTGCCGGCGGCAGCGCGCGGACTGGGCTAGTCACGCGATCGGGTGAGCTGCTTGTTTCAAAGTATTATAGTATACGGTAATATTAAGAATTATTCCTGGCTCTCTTTTCCGACCCCCTTATCATTTTACTGTTAGACACCGGTCTTCTCACAGATCGTGGGGGTTTAAGGCTGGAGTCTGCTCCGCTGATCAAATGCAGCTCTACGCGCCTTAGATAATTTATAGTTGTAAACTGTAAGTTGTCCAAGTTTCTTCACAATGTCAAGGAACATCGTGAGGAAACTTGGACTTGGAGACTTCTTTAAAGTTGATATTTGTTTCTCTTAAGGTGATATTTGGCATTGAAACGTATATTTTTGTAAAGCGGTGTGCCCCATGGATCTTCGGAACGTCAGGCTAGATTCCAAGCTCAAGGGCCATCATCAGTTATTGCCATCGAGTAAGTTGTCCGACATCCGAGACAGCCGGGAACAGAATGGATAATGATGTGGCATCGTTAAAAGTATAGGGTATGAATATGAAAATAAAAAAAATTAAAATAAAATTACAGTATAAAAAATTAATTATATTTTATAGTGCCTTCTCCTATTATTATTTTGAAAAGTAGGCGTCTTATGTCTATGGTAACAATACATGCAGTTATTCATAACGATAACTAAGTAGCAGGACGGATGACTGACACATTCTCCCCGGGCTCCTGTCGAACTGGTCTGAAGGAGCCCCATGTCATCAGTTACTTCAATGGGTGGTGCTCCACACGGATGAGGCTACGTCAATTTCGAATGTAACAAGGCAAATGAAATGTGTCGTGGAAGACGCTGGGTGCACGATTTTCCGTTCTATGGTTTAAACGTAATATATAACTGACATGGTACAATAATGCTGAGGCCGGAACACGAGCAGAAGCCGCTCGCCGCGCGACTGTGACGCGTGCACCGTACATCAGGACGGTTCCAGCCGACACGTGCGAGTGCCCGGCCGCCTCCGCAGCCTCCATATGCAGATGAAGTAGCCACATCCGTTTCTAGCAGGACACGTTTAAGCGTCGACGTCGACAACTTATGTTACAAGAGATTCGAGCGCGCTACTTATAGTGTCGAATGGCGGACTGGCAGTCCCGGGCCCGTTTAATCTTCGAACATAACACGAAGTCACATCTCGCCTACATTTCCACGAGGGGGAGGTAAAAGAGCATGGTACACTACCACGATTGACCTAACACGTTTGACGTCGTATGTAATAGAGGGTGAGCCTATTACCAAGTTTTACATTGAAGTGAAATGAAGTATGTAAGTAATGTTAGAAAAAATATTTTAAGTATATCCTTCCAATCACGACACTAAATCAATAAACGAAGATAAAAATGTAGTCAAATGCAACCAAAGTCCTAAATTCCGTGCCTGGATTCGGCGGATAGATCGTTCTCGCACATCGACATTCGAATAAATCCAGTAATTTCTGTTCCAATATTCCGTGCGCGCCTTTACACTCTGTCCTTCCTCTGTATTCGTACATCGACGATAAACCATTTGAGGCAATTGGTAACAAAATTGCTTCATATGGTCTTTTTTAGTACTTTCCGTACGTTAGAAAGATATTTTAGTAAGCAAATATTCAATATAATTAAATGAAGTCTCACGAAATCACTGCTAGTAACAACATTGCGGGGTCTCAAAAATGTTAATCACAACGTCTTAAAATATTATTCGATATATCTCGAGTGTAAACAGCCGCAAGGGAAGCGCCCTCGGCGTAGCGGCCGGCGGCAGGCCCAATTTGTTCGGATTTCTATAGGTTTGTATATTAAAATACAATTTCGATATAGAGACACTCATTGATTTCAATGGAAGAAACCGAAACGATCCTTCTCCGAATATGTTTCAGGTATCCGTTTGGACCAAGGTCTATTCAAATACAGATGGATCGGCTCGGAGAGCAGATCATACTTCAATTTTTCGATTTTCGCCATTCGACAGTTAATGGTAAAGTGGTGCTCGAGCGCCGCCTGCCCGCACTCGCAGTCCGCGTGGAGCCCCAGAGCGCAGCCGCAGTGTGCACAGCGGGCATACAAGCGAGAAAAACGCCATCGGAGCGAACTTCCTTCGCGTCGTGGGATAACGCAGGTCTTGTGCGGCCGAGCTCGCTCCCGGCGACGGTCTTAATTACTCTCGATTCCCGCCTTCTGTAGATTACTGTAAAACAATGTATGTAACACTAATTGGACGATATTTTCACTTACTGTTAATAGTTCTCTGTTTTCTGGGCTGTATGTTGTACGTTAACCTTTTATGATAATTAAATAAGCGATGAATACAGTCTGCTGTATACCGTGAGTCCACCTGGCATAGTACGAGTGACGTAGGTCCGCAGCTTCAGCTCAAACGCACTTCAAGCCTGCTGTTGGCTCCTGCCTCCGTAAGGCTATGGCTAGCAGGTTCCTCTAGCATCATAACGAAAAAGTGGAGCGTGTGATGTGTTTTCGCCGGCTGACGGGCGATACGGGCTGAGGGTTTCCGTGGTCCGACGGCGATCTCCGCGTCCAGTTGGCCATAATTACAAAACGAGATCATTATATGAGAATAAATAACATCACTCGGGGGTTTCATAACATTTAACATTCGTAATATTTCATTTAGACATGGTAGACAAATGTATTTGTTCTAACCTAATAAACTGTACTTGTATAAAAATAGAGTTAAACATTTCAGAATCTTTGGAAAGTCAAAGAAACAATTTAAAAATTGAGCTAAGTATAAGGTAATAGAGTATTGCCAGATGTATTGTACCCGGCGCGAGGCCCCAGCGCACGTCCACAGACATTGCGGATACGTGACGGTACGTTGCACCTCGTTGAGTCACGCGCTGCAGTCATTAGCTACGAGCTCGAGCCCGCGGCCGCTAGTCGGGCGGCCGCGCGCCGGGCGGCTCGTGGCCGAAGCAGTACTTGTTAACGGGGTCTTTGTACGAGTTCTCGTGCAGCACGCTGTGGGAGCTGGTGCGACACTTCGTCAGGCACAGCTCATAGTCGTCCGTCAGCGAGTGAAATAACACATTTTCTTCGGCCGACAGTTTGGACAACACTATTTCGAGCATGTCTCTCTAAAAACAAAAAAACATCATTTTAATACACAATGGGAACCAATTTTAATTCAATAATTAGGACTATAACTGTGAAGTAACTAATGTAACATCTACATTTTCCTAAGTGGATAAACAGAGGGGGAATTTTCAACGTATGAAAAAGAGAGTATACATGTTGCCATTTGCTGAACACAAATCTAAACTCTGATCTATTATCAAAAATTTTAACTATATATAAATTCACACACATACATATGCAGGGACAAGTGTACAAATATATTTGCATATACAAAATGTTGAGTACCTTGGCGGGATCTAAGCAGCATGAGACACAAAACTCATAGATCTTACAGCAGTTGTTTTGTTTGCAAGTGTTACAGCTGTACCTCTTGTGCTCTGTGTCAGTATTGCAGCAGCCATTTCTTGCTATGTCGCTTCTGTGACACACATAACCTGAAATCATAGGAACACCAAACATAGGTAACCAGAAGGTTGTACAGGCAGTGCATAGCAGATGTAATCTGCTAAAACTTAGTGGTATTCAATCTATTACAGTAGTCTAACAGGATGTGACTTGCTGATATACTTATCATATATGCTGCCACTGTTGACTAACAGTCAAACTAATAATTGCAATAGCATCAACTACAAATAACAAATGAAATAATTGTTCTCTACAGGTCTTTTATGGGGTAAGCAGATAGCGCTGAGTACCATATATTTTGATCCCTACAGCTCTCTTATGTAAATATTATACAATTGTTATCGTTCTAATATGAAAGGCTCACTGTTATACCTTTGTCATCAACAATAAAAGACTTTCCTTGTAGAGAATTTCTGCACAGCTCATTAGTATCATTATGTTCTTGTAGTGTTCTCCATATGAATGGTTTTCGTTCCATGGAAATATCTTGGTACACCATGCCTCGATTATTTCCCTGGAAATAGCGTTTTAACTATTTAATTAGAATTATGTTATATAATATAATGGTTTAATATGTAGTTTTCATAACAGATTAAAGAGGGTGAGCGGTGACTGAGGCACTGGTCATCTTGTTGTCATGAATGTTGACCATGCTGTCACAAGGAGACTACCTGAGCAGGGCACCCAATGAGTTATGTCATTTGATGAATTGTCCAAAAAACTAGAAATATAATTTAGCACCAATGCTGGAATATCTTTGATCCAGTATGAAGTCAGCAGCATACAGTTAAATCCCCCCCATATATTAGAAATTATATTATAGCCAAGAAGCTGATTCAAGTTTAGCTATTTACAATCATTTTGAAATGCTGATATTGTACAGCTGGGTGTCCACCGTGCAGAGCATCTAAAACAGCAGACATGTGTGCTCACACAGTGTGTACTTTTGGCATGTGTCAAGAGTATAAAATTACAAGAAGACATCTACATAAAAAGCCTTTTTAATGACCAATTATTTCTTGAGACTTCAGATACGATACCGATTTACTATTACGCCTGTTCTTGTGAACAAAAGAATCTTAAACTGAAGTGGCCTTGTAAATCCATAAAGAACACAAAGAATTAAAACATATGCACCCATGCTTTTAATTGACATGTCTACGCCAGTTTTGAGTGAAAGCTGTGGAGCACTCGTTTATACTCAATAGAAATTTATAATATAAAATAGATTTAGTGGTATCTTACAAATTATGCGCCGTTTGACAAAATATTAGAACATCTACGATTGCGATCTGTACATGGGCCAATAACGTAATGTTATTTACTGTCTCAGTTACTAACCTCTCTTAGAAAGCTGACAATACAGTAGGTGAGTGAAGATGCGAATATGATTCCCAGCACCAATCGTCTTCGGATGAACCGCAATAGAGCAGCATACCACATTGTAAAAGGGTCGTGCTCGCTCAGCGCGTCGCAGTGTGAAAACCGTGTAGGTAAACAAGGTATCAAAAGTAACAAGAACATTTTTATGTATTGTGTTGCAATAATAATTTCACGCTACAGTGGAACACTTTCTCTGCCGACATTTTTTGTGTTTCTACTTATATTATTATAGCTATAATTTTGTAATGCTGTTGAAATTATGACGATTGCTTATACAATAAACTGAAGAGTACGGACAAAATATTATTAATCAATTCAGTTAAACAGCAAAACAGCTATAAACCGATCGACACCAGTTGACTTCTTGTTATTTCATTGTCAAAATGACGCACGAGTGATTGACGTATGTCACTTTTGTTATGATTTCAACTCAAAATATACAATGTTGCTATATTATTAGGGTATGTCTTTGAATACTGGGTTTATTGCCAATATTTATCTATCAAGTTATAGGTAACTTCTCAAAAATGACCTGAATTGGAACTAAAATATTTCATTGTTGGCAATACTCCCACTGTTACGTCAAGTCAGTACACGTTGTGTCATTGCAAAGAGTCGCTTAATGTTTTATGTGTTTATTTTTGACTTTATGTATTATTCTGGTGCTATTGATGACTGATTGCGTTTACAATGAATAGACGTGTAACCCGCAGCTCCGCTGAGAGACTATTTATAAAATATACCTAAGATGTTGCGCAGAACTCGAAGCCGGTCAAATGTTTATAAAAGAACAGTCGAAAT
>DWMF01000109.1:0-19138 GCA_018244815.1 Parelbella polyzona | reverse complement strand
GTGGCCGTTCCTAGTTGAAACACAATTTGGGCTATGTAGATCATACATAGTTATAGCCTTTCTTTTATTTTTATGTAAATAAATAATATTTTCATAAATATACTGCGATGCAAAAGTGAGTATATTGATCTCTTTAAATTTCTCTCGCAGAGATTCCTTACAGCCTAAGTTATATATTGCGCTAACAGCGGCCCTTCTTCTGTAAAATAAATATTATGTCAATGTTAGCCGCATTTCCCCACAATAAGATACCGTATGACATTAAACTGTGAAAGTAACTGAAATATACTAATCTAGCAGTAACGATATCAGTGAGGGAACAAATATTAATTATTCCATCTCTAATTAGAATTACAATCTGAGTGAAAATGGCTATAGTGATAAGAAATATTTATATTTGTATGAATATAGAAATTTGATGCCGTTATTGTCATTCATTATTAAAACTGTAACTGTCTAACTAGTGATTTTTCTGTCACATCAAACGTCAACTTCAAGCCAAGCCATTGAAGGCACATCTATGCGTGCGTGGCTCTCAACTTCAGGTTGAAGCTATCATCATTTAATATATTAATAAGACTCATGTCACTTTGTGTCAAATGACCGGCAACTAAAACAGACTGCATAACAAATATTCTAGTTTCTTTTATTACCCAAAAATGTAAACTCGTGTAAGATTTATTGATTAAAATTTGACAGATCTTACCGGGACTTGTTGCAGTGATGGATATATTTTCAATTTTGTGGGCTCTTATTTTATATGGAATATTTAGTGTCATTGTAATCCTAATAGTGGTAATTAATTTTACGTTTACTAAGCATTACTTTCAATAATGATAATTGTGTTTAAATAAGTACAATCTGATATAGGAATGATTCGTTACAGTTAACGCTAATCATCTATGTCACTACAAACCCGTACCCCGTGATGGAACGGTATGAAAAGGAAGAATACTTTCACGATCCAATCCTAAATACAAATGTGAAGTTCCCCTTCATTGAGGAAGATTGCCATGTAAATCTAAGTGTTATAGTGCCTGCTTACAATGAAGAAAACAGGTGTAAGTATTTAAGTAGCTATGTTTAGAGTTTCTATTACTGTGAAGAAATTAATTGCAATTTCTACTAAATAGTCGAAATACAGTGCATTACAATATTTACAAAATATTCAGCAGTGGTGCTTCCATGGAAAAACCTGGAACTGATGTCTCTCACCCCGAACGAAGATATTTGAGGGATTTATGAAATAAAAACCATGTTTCAAAATAATTTTTAAAGGAGAACTTCTATATGGTGTTTCTAAATTGCTTTTTAAAATACATATTTTCATTATACCACATCAACATTTCATAACACAGTTACATGTTCAAAAGGTTCTCTTTCTTTTATATTTCCATCTCTCCTGCATTTGAATGTCAAAAAGTGTCAATATTATTATTACTTTAAATATCTGTTTATTTTTAGTACCTCCAATGCTTGAGGAAGCACTAAACTTCTTAGAGGAAAGAAGAAAAGACCAACCATCATATAAATATGAGATCGTAATTGTAAGTGATGGTAGCACAGATGGTACTGTGAAAGTGGCTCAGTCCTATACACAGAAATATGGTAGTGATAAGGTGAGATGTCTGGAGCTGATTAAAAACAGAGGAAAAGGTGGTGCAGTTAGATTGGTAATATTTTTTTTATATTGTACATATAACAAACAGTGACAGAATTGTTCTCACTGGGTCAGCCTTGTAGATTTTGACCTTTGGAGAATAAATAGTACCACAAACATTATTTTGATAGAATTGACTACTGGATTTACCTTAGTTGTGGAATGAACATTTGTCTATTAATGTAAACTAACTGATAGCCATAACTATGTCTATGTTAATTGTTATATTATCAATCTGTGTTATTCACAGAGTAAAAAACAACTAAAAGATCAGAAGCAAAAGAATAACTCACTTATAAAATGTCTTTGTTAACAATGTTATTAGTCTCACTGATTATAGCTAATTTTTTTTTTTTCTGGGTTAGTAATGTTGGTGTATGTGATGTATAGTTCATTATCATTGAACACAGTGGTTATGAAAATTTTTATTTCTTAAAATCCTAATAACTTTATAAACAATTAAGGTATAATATTTTTTTATTAATAAGAATCAACTGTCTACGAAGTTGTAGTGTATCACCGTTTTAATGTTAAACATTTTGTCAATTTTTTATCCATCATTAAATATTGACCATTTCAAATCGCATGTTTATTTAGAATGCACCAATAACTTCAAACCAAGTACATAATTAAAATTGGCTAAATGATATACAATTATGTTTATATATATTGTATTTCAGGGTGTGTTTAGTTGCAGAGGAGCAGCTATATTATTTGCAGATGCAGATGGAGCATCAAAATTTGAAGACTTGACAAAATTGGAAAGCGCTCTATATGAAATCGCCAAGTGCAATCCTGTAACACAATTTAAACCAGTAGCCGAGGCAGTAGCTGTGGTAATCGGCTCTAGAGCACACCTGGAAGAAGAATCTTTAGCTACACGAAGTATATTTAGGTAATTAAGTTTCATTGCGACATAATATATAAATCCAAAGTTGACCTGCCAATGAAAAATTTGTGCTAAGGTTGTCACAGAAAGCTGCAATATATAATATAACAAGGCATATTATATGTGACACGAGTGAAAATACATGTAGCTGTAATATATATCTGGTTGCCAAAATGTGTGAACAGATACAGCAAGAGACAGATTATTGCCAAATTACAACCACAAAGATATTATATTGTTTAAATTTATTTATTATACCATAGCTACCGTATGTACTAGCACACAGCAATAAAGCCTATATTGGTATTAGTCTCTATAGCATATTACATTAAAATATTTTATAGCTCCCTCTGTGATTACCTTTAATGTGACATTGCCTAATAGCTATGTTCACTGTGCACAGATAGCTATTGCTGTAAAACCAACATTTTTCATGCTTTAAAAATATCTATTGTTGTTATTGTTGTAAGTTCCAGGACTATTTCTTTATTTTAAAAGGAAACTAGTAAGTAACATATGTTTTTACTGAATATAGTTAATATTGTTTCAGAAATATCCTAATGTATGGCTTCCACTTCCTAGTATGGCTATTCACAGTACGAGGTGTAAAAGACACCCAGTGTGGTTTCAAGTTGTTCACAAGAAAAGCAGCTCACGTTTGCTTTCAAAGTTTACATGTTAATCGATGGTAAATAGTTTATTATTGTTTCAATATATTTTCTAAATATGGAACAATTTAACTTCTCATCTCAAAGCATTTTATTATTTAGTAATTGTAGGGTCTACTTTATTATTTGATTTAGCTATTTATATAAATATTTAATATAAAAGATCACCTATATCGTAGGTATAGCTGTCATAGTTAAGTAGGGAAGTAAGCTCTTGACCATCTGATGTGGATGGTCAAATTAAATCAGGGTTAAGTTAACAAACGTTAAGCAGAATAGGACATGTCAAAAAAGTGTGAAAACACCTTATAATGTATAAATTGAATTGGGACCTGATACTTTCCTCACATAATTGAAGTACCTAATTGTTTCGACAAATCTCACACTGCATCACAGAAATAGAACTTTAGAAACAATACCTTTTTTTAGCCCATGTGTATATGAAATAATGTAATTTACTTTGCATTTTAGGGCTTTTGATGTGGAGCTATTATACATTGCACAGAAATTAAACATTCCAATAGCTGAAATTCCAATAAGATGGACTGAGATAGATGGATCTAAGGTAACGCCGGTGATCTCCTGGATTCAAATGGGCTGTGATCTGGGCCTTATCTGGCTGAAGTATACGCTAGGCGCGTGGAAAATTAAGATGGATAAAATAGAATAAGCACAAATATAATTACAAAATTCCTATTTCTCATTATCTGTATTATTAATTAAATAAAGAATTGTTATATATTGCAGAATAATTAAAAAGCACATAATAGCATTTTTACTGAACAAATTCATTAATCCTCCGTAGTTAACTAGACCCTACATAAAATTCCAAGCCAACATTCACGTCTACGTAAACTGACACTAACAGTAATCATCATATTGTAATGTTCGTAGTGTGTGTTGACAAATATCAAAGTCGATATTTATCCATAGAACACAAGGATGGAGACAACGATAATCCTGAAGTTTTTGGCATATAGATACTAAATGGGAGAAAAAATATTGAACATGAACACATTATAGGTAGTACTATGAAAATGCACTCACTCTATCACACCTTATACACTGTGTCGTTAAGTGTGTATTACCAGTGAATTATCGTAATTTCGACATTCTTTATTGTCTATAAACCAAAACCAAAAAATATTTTTTGTGAACTAATTGATTAAAACTATTTAATATTCTTTGTATGTTTTTAAGTAACTTTTCAATTAGATTATGAATAATAATTTTGATATAAGAGCACCGCCCATACATTCGGATATTTCAATTCATGCATGTGTGACCATTGATCCTAAATGTTGACGGTTAATAAGCTGAAATCATGATAAATACCTTGGTTCTCTCTTGGAGCTTTGAGTTGGCCAGAAACTATGTTTTTTAATAAAAGATATATTTTTAACAGTTTAAATAAAAGACTGGGTTAAAAAACAAATGATATACTTTACTTGTTACACTTAGTACAATTTATGAAAGAGACAAATATAAACACATTGTATATATTCACGTAAAAACATTAAAGATTCGTACAATTGGCGATAATTACAAATTATTGAGTAAAATATATTATGCAACAGCATTCTTTTTGAGAATAAAATTGAAGCTTTAGATAATTTTGAGCATTTCAGCTAAATAACGTGAAGAATTTCTGACAAACATATTATCTTCATTCATAAAATTTTGTTTTAACTTCTTCAATAAAGTTTTATTTACCCTATAAAAAGTTTTATGTGTTTTGTACATTGCCACAGGACAGGTAAACACAAGAGTTATATTTTATATTGAAGCAACGAGCAATCTGATAAATAGATAAAATATAAGCCACAAATTACTTACAAGTAGTCAACTTATCGACCGTAACTTTCTAGTGAATATACGACGCGATACGTACCATCGCAACATAGTGGAATATGAAATTATTATTAACAAACCATGTTTCTTAATATTATTTGTAACAACAAAGAAATCCACTTACAAATAATAGTTTTTTCAGAAGTAATATAATGCAGAAGGTGGGTTCTTATTGAGGTATACCAATTTACGTAAATTCAAAAGATAACAGTAAGTAAAGATAAATATTTGACCATGCATTTTTCAACACTGGATAAAGGTATTGAAATTCAAATGACAAATACGGAGGGATGATAAATATTCGCCCATACAATTATCAATACAGGATGAAAGTGTAACAATGACCATTCAACAATTAATCTTATATAAAAATATGCTTAATAGATACAAAATAAATGCAAGTGATATTCATGTTCCTGTAGTTACAATACGTGTAAAGTAATGGATATACATTCCTCTATTGAAATTATGAACCAAACCTTTATGACGAATAGACCCTTCAGACTGGCAATCCCGGGTTTACGGCCAACACTAGACGAAAGAAAAATGTAAATGTTAAACCAAATCATACGATGGGGCAAATAAAACGCCCTCCTGTGGGATGGTTACAAAGATTTAAGTTTTTTTTTGGTACCAACCTACACCTGTACCTACAAACCTGATTGACATGTCGCAATGAAAAATCAATGGCCGTTTATCAAAAACGGTAATAAAAATGTAATAATAGAGTTAATCAATAATATACAGAATTACATACCCTGAAACAAACAAGAATTTTTTTTATTTCTAAAATATCAAAACATACGATCTTTGCATGTTTTAAATAAACGTCATCAAGAGTATGATTCGATTACAGTAATGTAATAGACTGGGATGTTAGAATCGGGATAAACATATTCTATAATGCAACAAAAGCTAGTAAATTATTCAAATTAAGTATAATAATATCGTTAAAGACGCTAAGTAAGAATAATGAATGATCCAGTCGTTTCTGGTTGAAATACGGTTGCCACAAAATGTTCAAGTTCGTTCGCTGTATGACACTCGTTTCATCATACGATACTCTTAAAAAGAATTATTAGAAAGTGTTATTAGAAAAACATTTTAGAATTTCAAAATACACGGTGGACAGAATGGACTTTTAAATGTCTTATATTAGTCTTTGTTCGTTACGGAGCTCCAATAGAATAGATTTCTTCAGTTTCAGGGTATTACAAAGACCTGCAGAAACACATTTAATAGTCGGATGCTACACAACAGCATGACTAACATTCGACTATCAAATATGTAGTCAGGAAAAGTACTACATAGTATTCGTACATGAGCCCACCCCGTTATCTCTCGTTATGGCTATCAATGGGGTATTTACATTAAACATTATAATATATTCGAATTCACACAATAGTGTACAGACACACTGTAGTGCAAGATTTATAAAAATACAATATTCTCTATTCATTATCTATTCAGTTTTTTTTATATAATCGATCAAGTGTTTCAATCGTATGTTCAATCAGTCAAGTCTATGGAAGACATCTGGTGAAAGTGGAAAAGCTATCAGAAATGTATAGACTACATTAAAGCAAATTAATATCATAAGCGCGAAGTTACGTTTTAGAACTGTTGAAACTCAACATGATTAACTAATCCAAACTAAATATTACATTTATATTGAATATTTAGCGATAAATAGAAATCTAAAATACGTATCGATAGAAATAAGCGTTGACCAATAAAATTATAAGCGAAAACAATTTATATATGCTTTAATGTGTAAACTTAAATATATGTATCTTCTTAAACCTACGCCCTCGAGACACATTATGGAATGAATATCAGATACTATAAAATAAAACTAAAAGCATACACACGGGAACAGCAATATTATCTCCACGACAGAGGAAACAATAAATGTAATGATTACATTTAGCTTTCTTTTCCATATTGTGCGCTGTTGCACTATTAAAGTAATTCGCAGAGTTCGCGTACTTTTCTACAGCAAAATTTATTCTCTGCAGGGGCCTTATGCATTAGCAGGAATGGCTAACTGACTATTCGATTTAATTTAAAAAACCAAATTTAAATATTCAACTATATACTACAATTGCTTCGTTGGTCGAGCGGTTCCAAGCGCGACTGTCGATCGGGAGGTCCTGGGTTTAAATCCCGGGTCGAGTGCTATTGGATTTTTTTAATTTAGAATTTTTAGTAGTCACTCGGAGTCTGGAATTGTGCCCGGTGTATGGCAATAGGGTCACCACTTATTCCATAGGACTTAAACGCAACTGGTGAAACGTGGGAATGTAATACACTCCTCTGCCTACCTCTTTGGGGATTACAGGCGTGACGTTACGTTTTTAGATATTCAAAGTAAACAGAAATGATAGAATAAGTCTGTATGGTTTTATGAAATATTAAGTGATAAAAAGATAATTTTATTCGTTTAAAAAAATAGAAAGGATTTAAGAAGTGATTGCGAAAAAATGTTGACACATGTAAATTCAATTATTAAAATCGACAATCGTCGACGACCACGCCTTCCTCTACCGTTGATGATTTGCCGATAAACATATTTGTAATAAATATTATCATGTTAACACGACATTTTAATAGTGTTTTTTTTTTCAAACTTGTAAGAACAAGGGAGCAAAATTATTGTAGTTTCGTCAAATTAACACTGGACACTGAATTAACGATAGAAATATTTGATCTGTTTCGTCGATTAACTAGATAAATAGTAAGCTATACCAAAGTTTTTAACTTTAAAGTGAGATAAAATATTAAACAAATAAAATTAGTTTTAAAAACAAATCAAACGGGAACATTTGTTACATATAATATATTGCATTCATATACCTTTGGTGAAACAAGGAAAATTATTTTTTTTAAATAGTTTCTCTATGGCCAACTTTACACTGTATTTTAAAACGATTTTTAACTTTGAAGTGGCACATATATTTAAAATATATTCAGTTTCAAAAACCAATTAAGTAACAACTTCTGTTACACTTAAATTTTGTATTCAAGTACCTTTTGGCCATACAAGGAAATTTATTTCCCTGTACTAGTCGCCTCTTCGTCCAATTCATATGAGTATATTATAACAATGTTTTTAATTATAAATTGGCGTTTTAGATTATAAAAATTTTAAGTAATTTAAAAGACCATAACACACAGAAACAGCGTTCACAACATCTAACTACTTGATTAATATACAAAATGGCCGATATACATGTCGTTTGGCTTAGGTACAAATCATTCCCAAGCTGCAGAATCTAATTCCCAATAAGCTAATGGTTTTTTTTCCATTTTGTAGAACACTGAATAAAACCGGCGAATAACATTTTATACCTTCAAGCCAAACACCATTTTGAGGAATTGCTCATAATGTATAGTGATAACGCCATCCTGATCTGTGTCGAACTGGCGGAATGCTGATGTCAAAGTCTGAAAAAAATTCCACAATGAAACAGACCACAATTAAAAATGTAGGTATAATTTAATTCTTCAACACTAAAAACTATACTTACATATAATGTTATACAGCACTGTATGAAGTCATCAAACAATATTGTGCCTCGACCGAATCTATCAAATTTTTGGACCATAGTATTAATAATATCATCGGACAATCTGTAACCGAAAGCTGTGAGCGCGTTTTTTAATTCCTGTTTATCAATGTTGCCCGAGTTGTCTCTGTCGAAGGATCTGAAGCAATTTTGCCAATCGCTCACATACTTCCAAAGTGCGCCAAAATCTTCAAATGATATTACACCCCTGTTTTGCTTATCAAACATACCTATGAAGATAACAAATATGTAAGATAGAGTTCAGTTCACACGATAATATAGAAATTTGTTCATCACAATATAGAAATTTGTAGTATATAAAAGATTTAGTACATTATAATACTGATTCAATTATTCGTAACCCTATATATAACTTTTAACATTTTACATGAAATCACAATGATACATTGTAGCTACTATTATCACAAGAATTGAATCACATTTCTTGACAAAAACTGCAAGACTAAATAATTCCAACTAAAAATGGAATGTAACTTTTATGTTGTAACTGTTAACAAAATAAAGTTTATAAAGCAGATTGCTAAAATTTAAGAAGTAATTTATATGAATTGTACAGATGCAGTACAGTAATTAGTACACACCACAATATATCTCATGAGCAGCTTTATAAAAACAGATAAGTAAAACAGTTTCTCAAAATAAAAGATTCCGAAAAGGGATAGGCAGAGGAATGTAATTCACTTCCACAACTTGCAAGCTACATTCTACATCCCAACATGGAATAGTTGAGCCTCTTGCCATATAATATGAGATGATTATTAATAATTATTATCAAAATGCTCACCTATCATGAGGCGAACAGTCTCTGGGTTAAAGGGATTCCAGGTGCCATTGGAAAGAGCTTGTTGGAGCTCATCAGCCGATATATATCCACTTCTGTCCTTGTCAACTCTGTGAAGCAAGTCAATAAGTTAATAAATCTAGATTCTATATCCTTTCAATACTCACAAAATTAAAGTAGCTACAAATGAATAAATCAAATTAAAACACAATATGAAACATTAAAATGAAATTATAAATTAATTAATGGTTAGTCTAGCCATGTAAAGTCACCAAAGATATACATATTTATTTTTCTCTACAACTAACATGCAAAGGATGTGACTCAAGACTGCAGAACTACATCTAATTTATCATGTCACCAATCTATGTACTACAACTATGCCATAGTACAAAAAAGACCTTGAGGATTACTGCACAATCAGAACTAACATTGCTTTCTTACACAAGTGCCTAAGCAACTGGAATGAAAAATTTGTCCCTTTATGTCACCTTAAGCTTTATATCTGCTCAGCTATAACTGTGTGACAGTTCTACAATTGTTCATGTACATATAACACAAAAAGAATTCATTTATTGCGACATGCTATTCTCATTGATATGTATATATAAAACTATTCTGTTTTCCCAGGACACGTCCTGGTTTGTGTAGTATCCTGAAATGTCCTAGATAGTTTTAAAGCAGTTTCCTGGTTTTTAAAGTGCCCTGATAGAGTCACATGTTTTAAAAAAGACATACCACTTTTGCAATCTATACACAGTGATTTTTGTTATTACATCAATTTCATTTTGCTTTTTCCTCACTTTATAATAATTTATCTATTGATACTGTATTACTACATCCTGTTATGAAAATGAATTGTCCTGGTTTTTCCAATATTATATAGTTTTTAAAATTTGGGATTGGCAACTTAGTAATAACCAAGAATATAATTCTACATTTAGGCATTAGACCAAGTAAGTACTATGTGAGGATGCAAAAATGCATATAATAAGGTGTAGGTGTAAGGAGTGCAACAGCCATTCAGAATTTAATTATTATTACTTAATTGTATAAAAACCTAAATAGTCTTTTCTACTTTCACCACCCAATTACTTTACCTCCTAAAGATATCCCATAGGAACTCCCTGCTTGGCATTGGGGACTGAAAAGTCATGTTGAGATCTGTAAAACAAAAATGAAACAATAATCAAAATCTTTCCAACTGGAAATCTTTCCAAATAGAAAAATAAGTATTTTTCTAAGTACCTACATAAATATGAAGTCTGACAATCCTAACGTATCCAGTGAATTATTACAAAACAAAAAACACACCATTGACACATTTGCAATATTAATGTCTTTTTATGTCCAAAATTGCGTATATCATGCGCAATAATAGGCACTCCCTTGGATTACGTTCGGCTTTGATGATTCATAACAAATGAAACTGACTTACATTTCACTAGTTTAGTACTTTCGTTTTATAGTTATAATGTCTCGAGACGGCGACCAATTGTAAATTCAACACGACTAGTATGAACAATAGCCAATAACTCACAAGTATTTGAAATGAATGTCACAATTTCAATTGGATCTGGAAATCTCTAGCCACAAAGAGTATGAACCCTGACCACAGATCACAGATGTCATAGCGGAATTTAATACGTATCTTTTTGCTTGTTTGGTTGTCACGGTAGTTAAATGGCGCAACACTGTTGTTAATTTATTTTTCATCTATTACTCGTAGAGAATTATGAAAAACCATTTATAGTTTTAGACAAACAGGTATTTCATTTTTACTATTATTGTTTCATTAAAATATAGGTATGTAAGAGATCAAATTTATTTTTAATACCTACGTACTATAAATTGGTGCCCATAAAATAATAAAACAGCTAAATAGTGAAAAATGCTTTTTTTATTTTCTTTAATTGTAAGGAAGTGAAATTCTAAGTAATATAGGTATTTGAATATGAATTTTACTTCTAAAGTCTAGATTTTAAATCATTGCAAGAATTACATCGAAACATGGCAACCCTGACTAGCGTCAGTGCTATGACGTTTTGTAAATTGTAGTTTTGTTTCTATCTCTCTTGTAAATTTGACAGAAGCCGAGAATATGGTTAGTGTGTGTGTTCCTACATTTAATCTAAGTTTTTCATAAAAATCATTAATATCGGTGCGAGATTATTAAGAACAATCAATTATAGAAACATTTTATTACAAAGTTTTTGTAATATTTTTGTTAAAATATTAGACTTAGTATAAATCTTAACCTGTTTGTCGTCTGCAGGCCACATCCAAGAAGAAGACTAGGAAGTTGAGGGGACACGTAAGTCACGGACATGGTCGTATCGGTGAGTAGTGTTTATTATTGTGATAAAAGTAGTAGATTGATTTATAAAAAATAAACACGAATTGTATGTTACAAACACTGGTTTTTTACACATGAGTTGACTGTATTTCCAGGCAAGCACCGCAAGCATCCTGGAGGTCGCGGTAACGCTGGTGGTGAACACCACCACAGAATCAACATGGACAAGTACCACCCTGGATACTTCGGCAAGGTTGGATAGCTTGCTTTTTGGTTGTTATTGTTACATTTTTTAGAATCATTTGCCGAATCATTTAAAACAATTGTACTTAAAACAAACCAAGAAAACTTTAACTAATTATTTTGTATTAATAATATAGTAATCAAACTATTTATTTATATTTTTTTGCTTACCAAATAAATGACACACTGACTTACCATAATACTGAACTGATATATGTATTTATTTCCATGCACATATTCAGTTTTATTATAATGTTTTCAGCTTGGAATGAGAAATTTCCATCTAAGGAGAAACAAAGATTTCTGCCCAGTTCTAAACTTGGATAAGTTGTGGACCTTAGTATCTGAGCAGGCCCGTTTGAAGTATGCTTCAGCCACTGATGGCAAGGTCCCTGTTATCAACATTGTAAAGGCTGTAAGTTGCAATAATTTTCCTAATTTATAAAAAATATCTGTAGTTCTATGGCAATGTGTGAGTGGACATGATTTGCAGTTGGTTCACAGTTTTCACTTATGTCAGCCACACAAATTGAAAATTTGCAACTGACTTGCAGCCTGCAATATTGCAGGCTGTGTGTGTAGATCCTAAGCTTGATAAATGTACCCATAACACATTATTACAAAGTGTCTAGTACTTGTGTTAATATTTAAAATGTTTGTTTTTAAAAATCTTGAATCTGTTATCTTTATCTATCCTCAATATTTAAATTCGTATGAAAAATACTTCCCTTTAATTCGAAGTAGATGAAAACTTCTAAAAGCAATACACATTAAACTGAATGTAGTCTTACAAGTTCTCACTTATACAAAGGCCTGAAATTAAAATTATTGAAATAGTTACTCCTTTGATGTGATTTGGAAAATACACTATTTAAAGCAATGCTAACTGATTATATTAAACAAGGTGTTAATTGTGTTTTGTTACAGGGTTACTACAAGTTACTTGGTAAAGGCAAGCTCCCTAAACAGCCAGTCATTGTCAAGGCGAAATTCTTCTCAAAAACAGCTGAGCAGAAAATCAAGGCTGTCGGTGGGGTGTGTGTATTGTCAGCGTAATTTAAGTATAAAATAAACTTTTCAAAAGGCTATTCTAGTTTTATTCTACAATTTCTGTACATCCTTTAAAGTGTATTCAATTTGATATTTGGTTTGGGGACTGTTCAAATGTATGATACAAAATCTAATATATAATGAATTTATTTGTGAACTACTCCTTGTTGTGCCTGGTTATCAGTAACAAAATAAAATATGAAACCTTTTTTCTTGGATGTATATTTAAGATTCAATGTACCAAAGAAAACAAAACCAATATTTATCTATAAAATTTAATATCATGTGTATAGGACAATAACATTGAATATACCTAAATAACTAAAATTAGAATAAATACAATGTCGGTTGTTACATTTCAGAATACTTGTAAACCCTATAAGTAAACACTTCATATATATTGGACAAAATTGTTCCATTGAACTGATCAACAGTATTTTGTGGCAGTACATAATGATTTTAAAAACATTATTTAAGCATACATTTATACTTCTTATTGTACTACTGAAAAGCAATCTAATTTAAAGTACAGGATTGTTAGCTCTGTAAGTTGTTGCTACAATCGGACTGATATCCAATCAAAACCAGCGATACATTTTGATGACATGTATGTAGATTTTAGTACCTGATGATGGGATGCCCTGAACTGTTAAGGTTAACAGGGTTTATCGGGCCACTATACTTCTTTTCACTTCACTTGCTTATACATAATGTGGATATGCGCCCAATGGACAAGCACTCTTCAATTAAATACACCTACTATGAAGCCCTTAATGACATCTACAATATAATGTAAATATATGACAGCTATCAAATATCGACCATTACATCTAGACTAATATCAGTAACAATGCAAGAAATGAATGTAAATGTTATGTATAAATTGTAAGTGTTTGTCTAAGTGGTTCATTTGGTATTTGTGTCTGAATATTTTCTTGGGGCCGCACTTGCTTGGCCTTTTTCCTAGCTGCGTCACTTTCAGCATAATACATGCCCAATCTGGTTTTTATTGCAGCTAAAGCTGCCCCATTAATTTCATCATGGAATATATTTGTGTATCTCCACTGTTTCACTATTGGGCCCTTTTCTCTTTCTTTCTTAACTTTCTTGTCTACTTTATGCTGTGTTGAATCTACTTCATTACTATGATAGGTAGCTGTGTTGGCGATTGAGTTTTCATGCTGAGGTTCTGGTTTTGTTTGCAGTAGGATGAAAGCAGTGGTTGGCTGTGTCGGTCTTGTTACTGTTGATTGGAGGAGGATACCCATACTCCCCTGTGCACCATTTTGCGTTTGATAAAAGTTTGCAGGAGTAGAAGTGGTAGCTAATGTAGCACCCTGGTACTGATTTTCAAAATAGTTATCAGCAATGTTAACAAGATGGCTGGTGCCAGGGTATGTTATTGGAGTAAATGATTCTTGAGGGACAGTATGTTGGACTTGTTGAGGATTATCATTGTGTAAAGTTATTTCCATATTTCTCTTTGACTTGGGCATAGTAGCTGTTATATTATCTGCATCATATGTTTTTATGTAATCTTTCCACATTTTAGAAATATTAATTTCTAGACCAGCAATTTTATCTAATCTTATGAAATCTTTTAATCTATGAGTGTGGACTATAGAGTAGATGTGGTTTTTAATCTGTTCAACTACTCCAGCAGGTAACCGTACCTCACCAGTACGCCTATGGCTATTCTTTCCTCGGTTGTCACTGGGAAACATGACACCATCATCCATTTTTTTACAAAGAACTCTGACCTTTCTCTCAGTTATAGCATGGATATTTTTGAATGCTGTTTGACATACTTGCGTTTCCCTCCCCCTAACTCGAACGAAATATTCAAATGTGCATGTCCTTCGGCTGCTTGATTTAACTCTTTTTCTTTTCACGTCAACTTGTCGCATCAATCCAAACAGATAGGCATTTTGTTCATCGTGGCTCTTCATCGAATAGAATCCCTGAAAGGTTTTTAGTCTCACATCTTCAGGTATTTTTTCATAACATTTTCGCCGACAGTTGCAATCTGGGCCTTGCTTTTTTGGCGGCATGACCTTCCCATTTGCATTTACATATTCGAGGCCTGCAATTCTTAAACGTTTTTGCTTTTGTTTGTGCCATTCTGAAATAAAATGTGACAATAAGTTAATTATTAGGTCTATTTCTTAGACAGCTATTCCTATTTATGGCATAATATATACGTCCAACTCGCAAGTATCTCTTAATTCTATTACCTTATATTAACAACAAGCCAATCATAATAGGTTTTTAAGTTTTCTCAAAACTTACAAAAAATATATACACAAGAGATACTAAATATTCGCGGAAATCTTTGAAAACCATCGTACGTATCAAAAATGTAGTAAGTGTCAATAGTTCAGAACAATATTATGTTGCAAACAAAAGCAGTGAGCTATCGGACAACTGGTACACTAGAAGATGTTCAAAGAAAATATTTGGCATGAGAGGTATAAAATTACCCTCTGGATTTCGTATCCGTTTCTTCACAACTTTCCCATTTTTATTAAGTTTTACTTTTCGATTGTTACTTGAGACATCGGCCATTTTGGTATCAAAGCAGGGTAATACAAATGTACTCTGTGGAACGGAACTCGACGAAACAACGTAGCACAGATACCTAATCTAAGGCGGATAAACTGCATTGTTTTGTACTACAAACGTGTTAATACGAACCCATAAATATTCATTTCTTGTGACTTTAATATTTTGCTAGCTAAATAAATGATTCCATAGCGTGTAAAGTAATTTATAAAATTAACACAATCAATTTTACTCAACATCACGTTTGGAAAATTCACTACCTAATAAAAAACATATGATAAATTCTTAGCTATTGAATAACTGAAAGTTTATAATGTAACGATATTGACAAAAATAAAGAGAAAATATCCTGAAATCACAAGTATTAAAAATTATGTCAAACATTTTGCACGTTCCTAAATATTCATATTATTACTCTGTACATTTTACAATAACAGTGACAATTGTCAAGATTTATACAATATACAGGAATTGACTAATCTGTGGTCAGTACGTTTCCAGAAAATGGTTGGTTTGTGTGTCTACCGAATCTGACACGTATTTAACTAAAATCGTAAATAGAAAAAGACGGAGAAGTTTACCATGCTGTTATCCTGACTGAGTATTTACAATCAGATCAAAGATTTCATTTAAACATAATAATGGAATTCCGCGAGACGCTGCTAGCTGCTCAGCGAAATCAACAACAAAAGTCATCCGTGAGTTTTTAGTTGTTTTTTTGCCACTAATTAGGACCAATATATATTCCTTGCAATATAATTATATTTGTATATCTATGCATATAATTCAAAATTTGCCATTTTAAAAAGTCTGTATTTTTGATAATCATTCAACACCGTACTGGTAATGTATTATACATTCAAACGAATCCATCTAGTATGTTGATTCATAATTAAGTGTATAAGAATACAAGCGATTTATATACTTTAAACACGAGTTTTATATCAATGTGAAATTCATTGTTACAGTTCTAATATGTTATTTCAGGACAACCATTATTATAAAGCGCGTTTCGATCCTCCGAAAAAAGAACAAAAAGCAAAAGACAGGCTATCTGCTAACATACAAAAGTTTTTAGCCAAGAAAGATGAAGAAGAAAGACAAAAAAAACTAGAAGCTCAGAGAAAAAGGGAGGAATTGTTTGCTATGCGGGATTCAAAAGCACTGAAAAAAATTCAAAAAACTTTGAAAGTAATAAAATCTGCTAATAAGTCTGTGTTAGCAGATGCAATAGATCGGGACCATACTGCAGTGACCAGGGAAGGGCCGGAGCAACCAGACCAAGATGACTATGGCTATGAGTCTCAGGAGGCAGCAGCTTTGTATGAGAAAATGATGCTTAAATACAGTAAACTGCCTGATGAACCCAAGTTTCCAGTAAACAGTAAGCAAGTGCTTTATACTATGTTAGATAAACAGATGATTATGTATATACCGGCTTAACTTACATATGATTTTCTGGATGGCTAACCAATTTCCAACCTATAAGAGGTCCTCCTTCGTGAAGTTCCACCAATTGCAATGAGGTTGCAGCAGAGACGACAACTGCATATATGGATACCTGTAGATATTTAATGACGTGCAGTAACATTTGCAAGACATTTAATAGTAAATTAGTTAAGACAATTTCATTGCCCCATTTGTCAAGTAGGTACACACTTAATTACTGATCAAGATATCCCAGGTTTGATACCCAGATTGGATACTGTTGGATTTTTCTATCTTGAAATTTTTGGTAATAGCTTGAAATTTGGATTTGTGTCTGTTGCATGGCAATAGAGTCACTAGCTAGTAGGCTCACTCTGAATTATATAGATATATAGTGGGATGTAAATATAACTGGTGAAACTTGGGAGTGTATTATACTCCTCTGCCTACCTCTTTAGAGATTATAGATGTGATGTTACATAATTAAGATAATAATAAAAATATATTTTCTCAGTGCAGCATTTTACCTGTGATCAGCTATCATGTGCTGGTGTACCTGGCAGCCAAGATGCATCACAGGCTAATCTATGCCATCACCATCATTAAATGTATCACCAAATGACTTGATACCTTAGGTTTGATTAATAATTCAGACCACATTCCTTTATGCTTAAGGTACAACTTTTATGGTATCAAGGATCTTCTAGAAAATTATTAACAATTCAATAGGATGGGCAGAGACAACGAGTTGCCAAATATCCCTATCCTTGCATACCTGCCATGCTGGGTTATAGACACTTCTAACTCCTCCATCAGTTAGAATTCAACCTACTTGATAGAGGTATTGCCTGGGTCATTCTCTGGGCTTGCTTCTATCAACATTATAAATGTTGATATTGTATAGTTGCAAGTGTGATTGTTGATTGGAAATTCCTGGGTTCAAACCCGTGTTGGGTACGATTGAATTTTTCTAATTTATAATTTCCAGTAGTGTTTTAAAGTCTGGATCTGTGCCCGCTGTATGAAAATAAGCTCACTACTTATTCCATGGGATTTAAACATAACTGGTGAAATTGTGGGAGTGTACTACACTCCATTGTTTACCCCTTCTGGGATTATAGGCCTGATGTTACTGTAATGTACTGTCTAATGCAAAAAAGCTTTTTTGAACAAAATTTATTATTTATTTATTTATTTATTTTTTTTATTATTTGTTAATTTTATGTATTTTTTATTATTATTATTTGTTGTAATTGTTTCAATCATTCCAAATTCTTTGAATTTAAACATACATTAAACAGAACCATTGTGGTAGAACATTATATGGGTCATCCTGGGAAGGACCTTCAATACACCTATCTCTACTCTAAAGCAATTGCTACTATAACAATTGCGGCTCAGGAGTGTGACTGTTTATAGAAACGGTCATACTATCATATCAATACTTATCATAGGATAACTAGAATAACTAAAAGCGCTTTTCCTACATTCCTGTTCAAAGATTGATTGTAGACATTCATGGACAGCAGCGATGACTTGTGGCTATTGCCTGCTCATCAACTACCTTTTTCACTTTCAACTCCCAAAAACCTTTCAAATTATTTGCATTGAATATTTTCAGGTACCTCAGTGAACAGGGATTTGAATGGTACTAGAGAAAGGGTTAAGAATGCCTTATTGCATGAGGACGAGCCTGTGCCGCACAAAAGACGCAGGAAAGGAGAGAATGCAGGTAAGTAGGATTTAAAATAAAATATTGAAACAACAAAAAATTTTTCATGATAATAGTGAAATAACTCACATTATTGGGAATGGTATATTTTTAGATGGACTGTGACAAGGTTTCTTACATTTTGCTTAAACCCTTCGCGACAATATTTTGACGAAATAGACTTAATATATAGTGCAAAAACGGCACTTGACTTCCAAGACCCCATGTGGTAAATGTTAGTTAATTGTGCGCCCTAGGGTTGTCATTAACTGTGCAATTTACGTAAATTATAAAGGTGTGTTCATATCTTATTTCTTAATTACAATTTTTAATATGCTTCATTAAGCATAATTTATGTTATGATTGGTGAGATTGTTGATTATTGATTACATATTTACTGAAACTGCTG
>DWMF01000108.1:0-19152 GCA_018244815.1 Parelbella polyzona | reverse complement strand
AGTAGTGTTTAGAAATGTTACTGATGTTATGTTGAGCTCTTCGGAGCGTTTTGTTGTAGTTTCTATATTCTTTTGGGAGTAGTATCGGAACGTCGAAGGCTCCATTTAATTACGCAATTTTTCACTTAAACAGATTATTTTTTTCAATGTTAATAAATATATATGCATTATTAATTAGTAGCATGTTTCATTTATAAACCTCGTATATTATGTAAAATATTTTTCCTGGTGCGGTAAGCAGTTAAAGCCAGTTGCGCGCTTAGGTACGCTCCCTGTCCGTCCGCTGCCGGCACTGGTTACTGGTATATCTCCTCGTGCGAGAGCGGGTATATCGCGCGCATCAAAAGTAACTTTAAACACGATGTGCAGTATCGGGGTTGGTTTGCAGCGTGCCGAGAGCGACGAGTCCCGTGATCGAGGCTTGGCCACTATTGGACACAAATATTTTTTTTTATTTTATTTTATTTATTTTATAGGTCTACCAACACAGAAAACACAGTGATTTCTTATAACATTACAAATAAAACGTGAAATTCGTTTCCTGCGTTTGTAGGTGAACACAGCTTGACAAGATTAATTTACAATTACATTAACCACAAAATAGTAATAATAATAAGAATCACAGAAATAATTAATTTCTTAAAAATACAACACTTGATTATGATTTTATTATTAAATTAAATACCAACGGTTATCATAGCATATTACAGTTATCATACAAGCAATTTAATTAGTTATCCTAAAGAACAGAATATATAATAAACTTTAATCATAATTAGTATCATTACAATGAAATAATAGAATTTAATCGTTATTAGCGTTTGTCAGAGATTGTTTAAATCGTATTGACGTGTCTCCAAGAATATAAATTTTTTGGTTGGAAAAAATCAGACTTGTACTGTCGAAACATTGTATTAAGAGGTGAATGGCGACCGAGATTTGTGTAACCCCGTCTTAATATGAATGGTCTATAATTACCAGATCTAGGTATTCTAGAAGGCACATTATCTAATAGTCACTTCGTTTAAAAGCTGCGGACAGTCCAACACTCCATTTACAATTTTAAAAAGAAAAATTAGGTCATGAATGTTTCGACGGTCTTCACTTCGGTCTTGTCGAGTTGTTTAGAATGAATAATAAACAAAATGGAATAGGGATTATAAATATAAAAATAACGTAAAGATAATTGGTAAAAAATACAAAAACCTTCAAAAATGAGAGGAGTGTAAGTACTATACTTCCAAGTTTCACCAGTTACCTACGTTCCATC
Organism: Parelbella polyzona; assembly: GCA_018244815.1. Taxonomy (NCBI): domain Eukaryota; kingdom Metazoa; phylum Arthropoda; class Insecta; order Lepidoptera; family Hesperiidae; genus Parelbella; species Parelbella polyzona. The sequence goes on along the minus strand of DWMF01000108.1, from coordinate 17,882 downwards.
GCTAGGAGGTGAGCCTATTGTCACATACTGGGCTCAAATCCAGACTACCAATAACTTATGTACTTATTATATTATAACCGTTTTCGGTGGAGTGAAAGAGTTCTGGAGTGGAGACACCGTGACTCATCAATTATAGTGTAGCACGCACTCCGGCTTGGTCATATGACGATGTGCAAATGCTGCAGATAGCAAAACTATGTTAAAACATTTAAATAGTATCCGACCTAGCTATCGCATCGATCAGTAGACACATGTTTTTAATTAGTTAAATAAATTTATATTACATAATACCGGCTCCCATGCAAATTCTCGCAATGTGCTAAAAAACCGATCAGTAATAACATCATAATGTAAAAATAAGTAAGTGCAAGTCTTTACTGCAAAATATTTTATTTTCTATTAAACATTTATTTCGTATTAATTGTAAAACGTTATTGTATATTTATATGAAATTTATAACCCATACACCGGTTCAATAAACTTCACCGCGATTACAGTTAATGAAACGTTTCTTTATTTATGTTAATAGAGAGCGCTTCTACATGTTATTTGATTTTGTTGCTATGAAACTTTTCAACAGATGGCAACACTGGATTATAAAAAAACTTTTTAAATCTCTTTATAAGAAATACATAAACATATTATTACTAGGTTTTATCCGCGACTTCATCGCGTGGAATAGTTGCTTTGCGTACCATTTTGAATTTTCTAAGATATGTAGTTCATTTGCATTTCGCCACCGACCCGCCATAATGAAAAGTCGCGTAGTAAACATAAACAGATTTGTTTGGTCTTTTATGCTAACTTTCATCTACTATTTCATCCCCGTGTAGGTCGTAATTTCAAAAATGCTAAAACGATTATTGATATACTTCTTATGGAGTGCCTAAACATAGAGTTTTATTATTTTACTAGCGGACCCGGCAGACGTCGTCCTACCCGCAAAAGCAGTTTACAGTAAATATGTTAATTTAAATTCGTTGGTCAAGCGGTTGCAAGCACGATTGCCGATCGGGAGGTCCTGATTCCCAACATTTCCCTTCACTGCTCTGCTCCTATTGATTGCAGCGTGATGAAAAGTATACTATAACCAGCTCAGGAGTATGAAAAATAATTGTACCAAGTTTCGTTAATATCCGTCGAGTAGTTTCTATAATGGTTATACAGACAGACAGACAGACCTCTCTACAGATTTATTAGAAGTATAGATAACATTTTAAATATAGTATTATATAAATAATTTTACACAGACGAAAAATATTGCTTATTACACAAATAATATTGCTCAGTGGGAGTCGAACCCACATCCTCCGACCCAGTAATCGATGTCTGTATACTACGTATATACAAACAATGTGATGTGATGTTACGTTGTATTTATAAAGATAATAATAACAAGAAGGTTAAATTATGGTAGTGCGTAATAGTTTTGGGCCTATCCGAAGTCCTGTTATTGCTTACGCCTTACACGCGCAATATGTTAACAATAACATCATAGGATCACGTCTGTATTATCGGATGCGCCTACTGATTTACGTCAGATAGAAATACAAACTCCTGACCATAAGTGGGAATTTCAAGGTGGAAACCCTGAAAAATACTTTGCTCGACCCGGGAACCGAGATTAGGACCTCTTACTCAGCAGTCAGCTTGCAACCATTAGATCAACAAGGCGATCATATTAATAATTTTAATCCAATATATACATATGGATATTTGGCACTCGGTGTTCACTGCCTACCTCCTAAGAGGCAACGTGATTAAAATTAAGATAAATAAGTAAATAAAATTATATAATTATATTACAACATCGCAATGATTCATTCATAGCTTCAAAACGACTACAAAATAAACAATATAATACACTTCATTGACATGTAAAGCGAACCTAATCAATCAGAAAGGGGATATTTACGTTAGATTATATTAATGCGATTGGATGTATGGTGTATGTATTCATGGCTTACAAAATGATATTAGTCTATACATTGTGAGAAAACAAATGAACCTTTACACTGATTGTTATTCTGGTTAGCTCCGAATCTACGACTTTTTCGAAATGGGTCAGTTTGGTAGCGGCGCCCTTCCTCTCCAGCGGTTGAGATAATTGTAAAAAGAACTCATAAAGTAAACGTGACATTATTTGGGACCTGAACTATAATAATAACAATAATAATAATTGGCGTTTTCTAACAGCGGGAATCTGAATTTAAATAATTCACTACATTTTTGTATTATAACTGTTTTTTCTTTTATTCCTCAATCCATTCATGATTCAGTTGTTGGAATACAGGTCTCTTCCCAGAACGAGAAGAGTGAAAACCATGGCCCGCCACGCTACCCAAGTGCGTGTTGACTGACTACACACGCCTTAAAGAACGTTATAGAAAACTGCAAAATCTGCAGGTTATCTCATAATTATCCTCTTTGGTACGACAGATGATGCAAAAGGGCACGTTTTTTTAGTAAAATTTTGCACCAAGATTTGCTACGAAGACTCTCAGAACTCTATCGATTAGACTACCGTTGCTGCAAGACCGAGATTAGTATTATTATTATTTAGAATCTCTTCTCATCCCCTTTGACATAGGGCACGAAGTACTACAAAAGAGTGCCTCTGCCTAACCCTTAGAAATACTGGCGTGATGCTATGTTTATATTTGATTATGTTAATTAGTAATCTGGACCCAATATTTATCAATCTCCGACTTGACGTGTCTATATTTAAACTTTTGTTATATCCGTACTTAATTATATTTGTGTTCCGCAAAAACGTGTCCGCTAATGGATCGAATTGTTATTTTTAGAATTTCTATTCTGGCCCGTAATAAATTGTAAGCTTTTTAATAATAACAATGTCCATCGTTATGTTATTATATAACAGGCGTTGTAATTTAATAAAAAGTTATTCTGATTGATACGCCGAAGGTTGGAGATTTGATTCCTACGTAGAATAAAATCGCGTGATGAGCACAAGATAAGTATTATACTGTGTAGGCATACAATTTTATGCAGAAGCCTGTATTAGGAAAGTATGTTATGTAATTATTTATTATCTCTCTTGTTAACATAGCACAAGTTTTACCTAATATGGAATCTGATACCAGCGGATTAGTAATTCCAAGATATTACTATCATATTTTAATTATTAAACGCGAATATCTATACAAGTGTTCATAATTATGTTTAATAAATATAATATCTGTATCTTCGGGATAAAAATAACAAGTTAGATAAACACGTTTGCTTAAACATTGAGATAACAATATAAATTAAAACATAACACAGTTAACACAAACATTCCTTTTATAACTAATGTTTACATTGAGAGCACCAACTTAGTAACAAATTCCAAGCTGACATTTAGTATGTAGTTTTAAACTGTTTGCCTCGTACCCGTAGGAGCTTTGTATCGAAATTTGGAAATCTCGAATTCAAATCCCGTACACAAAATTGAATTTTGACGAGATTATATAGTCTAAGATACCAATTGCTAGCTAACTAATAATTCTTAGTAATGTTCTGTAAGGCGGGTAAAGATTTCCAACTTGCGTTTACAATGAGATAGCTAGATAGACAATGGATTTAGAATTTCTCATTCTTCGAGGAGAACTAGACAAGTGTCCAATTAGAACGTAAATAGGATTAAAACCAGAGAGTTAACTTTCAGCTGTTAAACATTTTTGAAACCTTGAATTTTATACAGGTTATTAATGTTCTTCATTATATTTATATTTCATTTGCAAAAGTTAACTTTAATATAAAATTTGAAATGACAGTGGCAATTAAAAAAAATAAGTATAGCAATAAACAAAGCTTAGAACGCAACGTTTTTCATTTGAAAATGGAATAATACTATCAAAGCATAATGAAGGTGACATTTAATCTGGATTACGAATAGTATGCAATTCGACCAGGATTGCAAGTGTTCCTGAATACATTTCCTTAATAATTAGATTTTCCCACGCTATATTGAACAACATATTTAATGTTCTATTTATATCGGATTGTGAATTAAATATCTTAGCACCATGCGAACGGTTAATGTCAAGCTATTAATGGTAATAGTTCGGTATAAGAACATTCACTGGCTACGTATCTCTCTTAATAATATTCCACTACAGAGTAAGAATGTCATAGAAACTGCGCGAGGCCTGGAGCTCGTTCTGCGTTCAGCTAGACTTTGCCCTTAGACACAGACCATTAGTCCAGGGTAGATAATAATTATTGAGACCAATAAAATAGTAACAGGCTGAAACCCATTGGAAAAGGAAGAAAATATGACAAATATAAAAGGTCCAAGATAAAAATAAAAAAAACCAAAAACTCTGTTATTTCAATTTTTTGCATAAATTTTGAGGTTCCTTCAAAAAATTGTAAATACAAAGGTTCTTTTTTCTTTGATCTTTTTATTACGTACAACTTTGCCATTTAAGTTTTTTTCATACGACTTGTAGTTTTATCGGAAGTTGCGATAAACCGTTTTTTAACCTTAAAAGCTTACCCCCACCCCCTTCCCGACCTCAGATCGCCCGTAAATTATTTTTCCTTTTATATTTGTCATATTTCCTTCCTTTTCCAATGGATTTCATCCTGCTACTATTTTTTTGTACTTTTGACCATTTTCAGAGGCATCGCCACTGGTCTACATTTCAAGTAATGAGTTAAGGTTTTACATGATACTTCAATAACAAAATTCGTATTCTGTTGTTTTTACATGTATGTATATGAAAATGTAAATAATTATATTCTGTACTGGTTTTTGATGTTGTTGTGTTTATCGGTATCCCCAATAGTATTTTTTATGATATCTTGATAATGTTCATTTTAGTAACACGGTCTAATTATGGGCTAATGAGCTATGTTAACATTTTCGATCCGATTTATTTACGATTGGGGGTGATTGGGTGACGGAAAACTGTTTGACAAGTATACGCCATTATAACACATCCATTCATACACATCTTCACGCCTACACCCGCATGGGGTAGGCAGGGAGCACGGAGTGCCAAATATCCTTATCCTAGCAGACCTGCCGTGCTTCTCTCACATTCATCAACCTCTTCATACACGGATGCCGGTCTCGGAGACTTGTGATTACCCCATCAGTTAAAATTATTAAGACGTCTTCACCACATACCACGGGTAGAACGTATCCTTCACAATAGTCGACATGCTCGCCGATAAGGTTGACGCGACCTGGCGCGCTCGCCGCTGCGACTGGGCTGCGACCGAATGTTGCGACAAATTTGTCGCACGCACTTTTCACTAATGCTACTGCACCCTTCGCTACGGCTTCGTTTGACATCTGAGGACGAATGAAACACTTATTTAATTACAGTTCAACAGCTCTTGGTATAATATGTATATGTATAATACTTACATATATATGTAGGTACATAATGTTACTGTACAGGTGGGCACGACTAATATAAATTTAATACACATTAATATTTATGTTAAATAAATTACGATGGAGTCAAAATAGTTGACCGCCTCGTTGGTCGTGTGGCTGCAAACGCGACTGTCGAATTTCAGGCTCACCTCTTATTCCATCGTGGAATCTAAACGTAATTGGTGAAACGTGGGAGTGCACTTTACTCCTCTGCCTACCGCTTCGGGGATTGCAGACGTGGTGTTACGTTGATTATAAGCAGTATTAACTAGCCTGATGGTGCAGTGGTCAGCGAACCTGGCTGTTTCCTCGGAAGTCGTGGGTTCAATTCCCACCCAAAATAAATATCTGTGTGATGAGCACAAGTGTTTGTTCTATGTCTGGGCATAACAATATCTTTATAAGTATAGTTGTATTTTATGTATATATGAAGTTTATCAGCCATCCGGTTACCATAACAAGCTCTCTTGAAGCTTAGTTTGGGATCAGATGGCCCTGTGTGGGGGTCTCCGAGGAAATTATTTATTTACAAGTGATATTTATCTGCTAAAAGGTATTCTTATGGGAAATTTGAAAGACCAAGGAATTATTTATGAATCTGTTTACTTAGTCTGATAAATATTTAAGCAATTACCTACACTTCACTGTATCTGTAGTACATTACCTACATTATAATATTTTGGACACGTACAAATTTGTACACGAATTTTATTTTTTCCGTTTCGAATTTTTCTCCTTTCATGTGAATAGATTCAATTACCCGATATACGCTCTTTCCTTATTCAATTAAACTATAAAAGGTCTTGCAACAGGTAAGAAGGAGCTATATATGTGTGTGTGTATATATGTGTATATATATATATATATATATATATATATACATATATATATATACGTTATATACGTTAACTAAATAGAACATTAAGTATTTAAGCTACGATAAAACATTGTTTTAAATATTTGGGTATAGTAAATTATTAAATAAAATAAATAACAATACATTATTAGGTAATACTTACAAAATAACGTGCAATGTCACGGTACACATATTTAAAATTATTTATGAATATTGACATATTTTTTCTTCTAATACATATAAAAGATGGTGATATTGAACTACGATAAGAAATTAGTTTTTTCATAAAACCGCGAAACATCACGCCAATGGCGGCTCTTTTGATGTTACAGTAAAATGTAATATTCCAATAAAACGAATATCCAATATTCGAGTATAATATTATATTAAAGATACAAAACATATCGCATATTTTATTATAACAGAATGTAAAACGATAACCGTAAAATTATATAATCTATATTATCTGATTTTACAAGAGCACTTACACAATAACAAATGTATAAGTTAATTAATATAGAACTGAATAGTGTATAGAATCTATCAATTTACATAATAATACTTGAAGATATAAGTCCGCTCTCAGACGAGCGTATCTTCGGCGGGTATACTCTCATTTTTATAAGCGTTTTGAAGCGTATACGCGCGTTTTATGCCTCATACGAGCGTTCGTATACGCGTGAGCCACTTACGAACCTTTCCGTTTCCATTTGTCGTTTCATGTATATCAAATTAAGCAATAATGTCTTAATTTTTATTACCATATGTTGTTACACTAATAGGTAATCTATGCCTACTCAGTAAGGAACTTTGTGTCATGCTTCCAAATATGAATGTAGGTACTTGTATAAAGGTCTAATAAAAAGTATCTACAAATAGAACCGATATCTGACCTAGATATCGGTTCAAGTAAGCATACCAGATCTATTTTGTACTCGGTGTTCTATGCCTATCCCGTAAAGGACCTGGCGTTTTGAAATAATAATTATTATTATTATCTGTACACAGAATGTCGAGAATAAAAAGTGTTTAATTAAAGTGATAATGTCTAATGTATTGTATGTAGGTACATATGTTGTAATCGATGTAAGATATACGAAACAAAATATAACGGACATTAATAAATTGAAATAAGATTCAATTCCATCTAATCCAATTCCATTCCATTCCAAGACATTCCATTGAATGGCTACTTCCTATTTAGCGCCGTGTTCCCAACCACAGACGTACGTACATACCTGTGTATGTAGGTATACCTACAACCGTCAATTAATTGAGTCCATTAAAACATTACTAAGATACAGTTTACAAAAATGTGATATGTAAAGAGCAAAGAAAAGTATAACAGTGAAAGTATATAAAAAAGAATTGAGAGTAAAAAACTCTTAAATTCCAATTCTGTCTAAAAAAATATGTCATATTTCTTAATTGTTTTCACACTAATTAAAAGTTCAACCCATTTAACTAAAACAAAAATGAGCTGAAATTAATAAAGTAAATGCCGCAATGTTTATTAAGATTGACCAAATAATTATAACGAAATATTTAACTCAATCGTAGTTATCGTAACCTAGCAACGTAACAAGTACAAAATAATATTACGAACGTATTTCTCTGCTGGAACACTTAAATACAGCATTGATTTTTGCTACATTTGAACATCACTTCCGATGTTCACCAGCTCAGCTCACGTTGTGTTGATGACTTGTATAATTATTACAATATATTGTACACTTACCTTGACTATGTAATAACTTAGTTTTCGTACTGTATCCCAGCGTTAGTAAATGACATACGTGCGTATGGTAAACGCGGCTCCGGCCCACACTACCGCCGCGCAGAGATACGACCGTTCATTCAAATATTGTATATAAAGGCGCGTTCATATTGATAAACAATACTAATATTTAAAAGGACCGATAAGAGTCCCAATTTCGGGCAAAGATCCCGAAAATATCTCGAAAAATCGCTATACAACTGGGAATTTCCTATCCATGGTTAGGATACAGAGAGTTGGCAGAACTACACTTGGTTTAACATTTCTCTTCTTGCCAATAGGTTTTTGATTTAAAAATTCATATAACTTTAGATTGGCAGAGGTACGTACCATTATTTGAATCCCAGAATTTAAGTCTGAAGCTAAATATGATATGATATTATCTAATCCTTAGGTCAATAACAATATACAAAGTATGAATAAAACGATAGAGTCTGGGTAGGTTCCCCTGGTCGGATAAAGTAGGTATTATTGGATTTTTCTAACATGATATATCCGGTAGTAGCTCGGAGAATTTGTATCCAGTATAACTCGATTGCTTTACCCTATAATTCATGGTGTGTGTAGCATAACCAATGAAAAATAGGAGAACTACATTTCTCTGCCAAATCTTTTAGTGAAATTCAGCCGTGATGTGTTATGTTAAACTTTTACTAAATGCTAAGTAGAAGATACCTTTAGTTGTTGTTTTCTAAATAAGTAACTAATTAGGCTTGTTAATAAAGACATGAATATTCATAAACAGTCAATGAGACTGTTCAATCTTTGAATAGGTTTATCTCTATCTGTCATAATTTATTCGTGCTGAATAGAAACGAGACAGCATATAGAGTAGGCAGAATAGTCTCGTACGCTTATATACATATATATAAGTTTTAGAATTACAGGATAACAATTACTAGTGGTGCAATTAGCTAGTTTCAGGAACACGTAAACTAGCGCAGTGAAATAAGCATGCGATACACGTTTACATAGTATTGCACGCAATGACGATTTCGCACAGCAAACGGACGCCTCACAAAAAACCCTGTCATGACCAAGAAGCAATCTCAAGATTTTAAAAGCATTGAAAAATGCTAGGGTTTTTTAGCGTCAGTTCGAATAAAACTAGACGAACAGGTACAAAGCTAAAACAGTTTGTAAGCCTTTGCTTGTTAATTTTTTTTGCTTGCCTCTTGATTGACTAGCACTAAAGAAACGGAAATTATACCTATAAGTAAATATAACCTTTTTAAATTAGTAAACTTTTCACAAAAGTGGGCAATTACAATATACTTAATCGTATTACAATTTCCGTTTATTTCAAATTCAAGTAGGTACAGATGAAAGTAAAACGAAATTCTTTGTCTAAAAGCTTACCTAATATATTAATTACAATAATGCACTATTATTTTGGAACAATTAACTTATATTTGTGTTTTATTTGTACCTATAGTAATCTTTATATATCTCCGCTATAACTATATACATATATCTACATGTATCAACGCCCAACAAAATTTGTTATCATAGCAACATTTAAAAAAAATGTACTTTCGACCATAAATTTATTCTAATGTCACTCCAGAGATTCGTCTGTTCGCCGAAGGATAAAAGGATGTACAGAATTTTTATTAAAGTTCTAATAACACAGCCGTAACATTAAACTGATGGTCTTGACATACTTATGTCATCTATGTACAGAAACTCCTTATGACGAAAGTGGAAATATATATTTATTCCTGTATAACACCTTAAACGTTCTTAATGCCTATAAATAACATTCTCTCCCAGTCAACCCTGGGTTATGAAGAGAGCGGATGGCAGACTCCACTTTATTAACTTTGAACTTTACTTTATTAAAGTAATGATCATTTCACAGTTATAATAGAATACGTTTGCTGTAATATTCCTCTGAGCGGGATAAAGCGTTTCGGTAAATCGTTTTTGCTATAGACAGCGAAACAGTTGTTTATGAATGAAGACAATAGTGAACAGGTACTTTCTATGCAAACGTGCTAAGCTACATCTACATTTGAAATTGTAATCAAACAGACTATTGTTATTTTTAAAAAAAGTAACAAACCAACATTACAGGCCCGAACGGATCATTTTACTATAGAATATTTGAGAACGTTCATTAAATCTGATGTAGGTAATGCCTATGAACGCGGCTTTAACCGCAGCGTGCGTTATCGAGCGGTCCACTCATTGTTTATTACACTTGTATCTGATAAAGTTATCCGCGTAACTATAAAAAAAGTTGTAAACATCTATTATGGCTCTAACCATCTGCTGTACCATGCGGTGATAAGGGATACGAAAGAGAAAGTGAAGGTTAGCGAATTATTTTTCTCTTACATTAAAAAAAGGATTTGAGATTTAGCATAGGTACATATATTGTCTCCTAATATCCGTCTACCTAGCATGTGCTTTCTCATACTGCCATCTATTTAGCATTTTTTATCTCATGTTATCCCTTTCTATAGCCTAGGTTTATTCCCAAGAATTTGAAATGTACAGGAGTTAATAAATACAGTAAAACTGTTAGTCTGCCTCACACATCATTGGGTTTTCATTCATTAGTATTGCCAAGAATTTTATGAAGTTTCGACATAACAAAAAAAACAACGGTTTTAGTAAAATATAATGTATACTTTCAAATGTATTAGAAATTATATAAATGTGAAACAGTATAAAACGATAATGAAAAATAACTTCGTTCAAAAATTTAAAATGAATCCCGTTCCCTTATAAGTTTTCCTAAAAATATAATCAATCAATATATTTTTTCTGTTTCGTAAAATATTGCCAGTTATAATGTTTCCTCAAAATATTCTATTGTCGGCTTAAATTTCCGAATTTTACGTTTAACAATTACGTACAATAATGTCATGTTCAAGTCCTAGTGAATCATGACTTGCAAAAAATCATTTATTTTTATATTATTTTATTACTGCTAATCTGACACTTGAAACATAATTGATATAGTTATATTATTTTAGTACTCATGATGATATCAACTTATTGCAAAATATGTATCTAATAGGTACAATGAAATATTGTTATATTCCTCGTGTGTTACGACTTATGTCTATATTCTTACGTAAAACCAACTGAATGTTATCAAATTAACCTCATCGTTAACCTCTCCAACCAAAGCGCGAGATAAGGCGCGAAAACGTGACAATATATTTTTAAATAAATTGTTGCCACTGTCACTGAGAGTATATATAAATGTATGCTATAGTATGATAGTACCATAGATAGTACTAGTATATTATAGTAGTAGTAGGTACAGTACATAGTAGTATAGTATCATAATGTTTATATACTTTAAATATACAAATACTTACATATATTGTTCATGTGTAATGTCCATTACCAATTTCTCTTTAATTTGACATTACATTCGCATATCAACATACTGCAATAAGCCGAGCATTATGGAGCCCGCATTCATAAGCGCAACAGGAGCAGCCGTCTAGTAACATTGCCACGTCTAGTTGCACATAAGCAAATTGTAGAAGGCACCATATTTTGACGATCAGCGGGAACAAGATGTGTAGTGAAAAAATTATAAAAATACACGAAAAACCAAATAAAAAAACACCGCGATATTCTTAAAAAATATATTATTATATTTATCCATTTCCTTACATCCATTATTAAATTATAATAAACGTTATTAAAACTATACGTGCAGTATCTGTGGTTCTAATCGTAGTCTGTCTATAGTTTCTTGAGGCATACAATAAACAGGGTTGATTGTTTTAATACTTGTATTTCCTAATAAAGACAGCCCCGCGAGACCGAATAGGGTGTGAAACGGATCAGCAATGTTGCCAGGTCGATCGCTGAAACCACCCGTCTCTGAATCTTGACATGCTAGGATATATTGTTCTAGATTCTTCTTGTCGACCCAATGTATCCTATTCAGCATAGACAGCGAAGACATTACCCACCTGCAATTTAATGTATGATCCATTTGATTGTTACATTCATAAAATAAAACAAAAAAAAAATTACATATCGGAAAACTAGAATTTAATGTCATATTGGACCAGATGAAAAATTACCACTCTAAATTATATTCTTAGAGTCCTATTCGAGGTCAATTACAGAAGTTTAGTGGCGGCAGCGGCCACCTGTGACAACTGCCTGCTCGTTGGCAACTCACTTTAAATACAAAATATGCCAAAAAATATAAACTGATAATAAAGTTTGTAAATATTATATAACTCACCATGAATAACACAAATCTGGTAGCTTCTCCGGCCTGCCGTTTAGTCCACCGCTGGGCAATTGTCGTTCGCACAGCCACCACGCCAGCTCGTCAGCCCGCAACGCATCCATTCTTTTGCATATCGAGAGCGTGCCCACGCAGCAATAAATAAGACCTATAGAACAAAGGCACAGAGTCAGAATACACCAGCACGTATCCTATAAATCATGATCCAGAAGTACGTACTTAGTACAGTGCTTTTACGTGAAGTTTTATGGATTGTATCAATTCTTGGTAGAACTAAATTCGTAACAAGTTTATGTACTAAAATGGCACCCATTAATAACTAAGTGATACTTAAATAACACGCACGCACATACGTACATGCATGTAAAATGTTTACCAGATTTAAGACCACATTAGCGATACTATCGTATATCATATACTTAAATGTTATGTTGTTATAATGCGATTTCGACCCCATTTTTTACGTGACATGTTGCCCGAAACATTCGCGGGCTAGTAGCGAAACTTAATCGCTTCTAGCGCGCGTCACAAATACTACCAAAGTCAAAAATAGGTATGCAAAAAGTAGGTACGTAGGTCAAAGTCGCCGCGGAGGAACTTCCCAAGACTTCGAAATGATTAAAGTAGAAGAGGAAACAAGGTGAACAACTACTAGTGTTTTATTACAGTAATATTGGCTAATAAAAGATTACTAATCAATAAATAGTGGTAGACGGCTAATGCTTAATGTCATGAAATGACTTATTATAACGTATTTATTAAGACAATGCTTAGATAATCTTGATACAAGGAGTATATGAAAAATGCTTTTAATTTATTTATAAGATTTTTTTCACACCTTTAATAGTTTATTTTTATGTACCAATAAAAATTCGACACAACTGTAATATAATTCAACTAATAGCTAGTAACTATTCATCAACTATTGCCAGTCACCTGCATGGCTCTCAGCACCAGGCTTCGATCCAAAACCACCATCAAAGTTCATGCAGCTGAGCACAAAGTCCACAGCCTTGCTGACGTCTATGGCGTCCAGTCGCTGGAGCAACGACAAAGTCATCACTGAACAGAAGGTGAATCTGGTATCCACTTCACCCCACTTATCACCTGTATGGACAATCAATGTTTTGTGAACCATAAAGACCTATCAAGAACTGTTTCTTCAGAATATTTTTATTGTAGAATGTCACTTTCCCAAGAAAATATATCAATTATATTATTTATCAATTATTAGTAAAAGTTAAATTATTTCCTACACACAGGTATAATAAGAAAAAAAATATTAATAATACTTTGTAAATCCCTCACAATGTTTTACTATAATAACACAATAAGAGTAACCATATAAATGTTAATTACCAAAGAAGCTGCCATCCTCTTGTTGCAATGATGAAACATATTTTACAATACCCTCTACATCGATAACATCTAATCTGTCATACATAGTCAGCACCTGAAATAAAAGATATATTATAGAAACCTAACATCACACAGGTAATCCCCGAAAGGGTGAGTTGATGTAAGGTAGAAAAATTCAATAGTACCCCACCCAGGGTTCACAACCAGCTTCTACAACTATAAAACAAGTTATACAAATTTTACTTCTATCTACAACTGCCACACTGACCAATTCCAGATTAACAGAACTGGTGAACCTCACAAATCAAATTGGGAATACATACAATTACAAATAAACTTAAATCCCTTGTTGGTCAAGTGGTTGCAAGCGTGACTGCCAATCGGGTAGTTATGGATTCAAATCCCGAGTTGGGTTACTATTGGATTTTTCTAATTTACAATTTCTAGTTGTGTCTCGGGAATCTGGAATTGTGTTAGGTTTATGGCAATAGGCTCCCACCCATTCCATGGGACTTAAACATTACTGGTGAAACATGGAGGTGTACTATACTCCTCTGCCTACCATCTGGCGATTAAAGGTGTGATGTTATGATTACGTTTTTTACAAATAATGTAAATTGGGAAAAAGACAAAAGTCAAGAGTGCCCCTCTAAGAATATATATCACCTCTCACAAACCTGAACAGCGCTCAAGGTATACAGCATATGGGGATCATGTCCATTGCTAGCACTAATACCACCACTCTCGGTATCTTGGCATGATGCAATGAACTCAATTATCTCTTCTTTTGGCATCCTGAAATCATATGAATAACCTGTGACATAACTAGATACAAATTACAGTTTACTTTACCCTTTTCTAATTCTCTAAACGTATACTCGAGCAATTTTACACATAGAAATCTTATTATAAAAGTTTCTTAATTTTTTTCTACAACTGCAGGTTATAATTGATTCTAAAAAATTGTTAAGGTTGTTTTATTATTAACTGACATTCTTCCAAACATCCGTCGAGTCATTCTATAAACAATTTAATGTCACTAAATTGATATCATTGATTATGATGTGTTACCTAGATGATTGATTCATCAGCTCCATGGCGGTAAGGGCCCAGTAAACCCCTGACATCCGAAGGTACTCAGTAGTGCAGTATTCGAAATCATCTTTATTGACTCCATAGCCTGCTATATAATCTGAATGTTTTTGGAGAAGCAGCGACTTGGGACGATCCTCGGAAAGCACCACATCCTTTGTGTTGAAAGACATTTTGATTTTAAAACTAATTGAAATTCTTTTAATCAATAATATTACGTAGTTTCAAGAATATTTGTTATTGTAAAGGCCCAAATAGTTTCAATATTTAGGCTTCTACTATGATACCGCATTATGCTGATTGTACCAGTCATCGGTCACTGACATTGTTGACAAGTGACAGCAGACATTTGCGTCCTACCTATTATTTCGTGCAACGGAACGTAAATCGTGAAAGTAAATGTACAAATTTTCTCCATTTATCTCTTTCCAATTTTAAAATGTGTATTTTGATAATAAATTATTAATTTGTGAATGTTTGCTTATCACATATACGTAATGTTCTTTGTAAAGCACATATACGTACCTAGATATATCTATGAGATATCACAGTAAATCATAGTATCATAGAGTCATGGATACATGTCATACTGTGACCGCCAAATACAACTTTAGCCTATTGTAGCAAAAATATATTTTTTATAAAAATTCAAATGACTTCAGTGTATTTGCTACAATATTATATTTATAGTGTTTGTATAAATTTATTTATATTATTTGCATATTTTGTATACCATGGTGATTTATTGGTGTCAAGTTTTCAAAATAAACTGCAACCCAAATATGATTATATTATCGGTAAGTCTAAAATTTGATTTATCCGAATAAAAATTTATTAGTATTACTGTATATATATAATAAGTTCAATACAACACTGTTAAATGGAATTCAAAATCAGTGGTTAAAGCAATGAAAACATTAATCTGAACATATTCTATACTTATATGAAATTTTTTGGTGACCTTGAAAAATAACCCGTACATAAGCAATAGTATTAAAAATTATTTTGTACTACCAACTATATTTTCTAATGTAGTATCTCTCATAGCGTTTTTATAATTTCTACTTTACAATCTTTCAGTGAAGTGAACACATGTGTAGTACAGTAAGCAGTGATAGCCCAGTGGTTAAGAATTCAGCCTCTCACTCCAGGGGTACCAGGTTCAAATCCATGACTCTTTATAAAAGTGTGTTATAAGTTTAATATCGCACGCTAACAGTGAAGGAAAACATTGTGAAGAAACCTGCACACCTTAAAATTTAAAAAAATATATATATTTTCTCAGGTGTGTGAAGTCTGCCAACCCGCACTTGGCCAGCTTGGCAGGCCAAGGCCTTAACCCTCTTAATATGAGAGGAGACCCATATTCCAATAATGGAATGACAAATGGGTTGATTATTATTAGTTTATTATTTTAATCTTTCAGTTGGCTCAGGCACTGCAGGCTCCCTCATTGGTCACAGATTGGCGACAGAAACGAATTACTCATTTATAGTCCTAGAGGCAGGTAGTCGCAGCCATGCACTACTGGAGATACCGGTTCTGGGTCCTTTATTACATGGGTCTGTTCACGATTGGCAGTTTGAGACTATACCTCAGATGGGTGCATGTCTAGGCATGATGGATAATGTAAGTTTTGCTTTTCTTATCATATTAGAATCATACTGTATAGAGCTAAAGAAATTAGGACATAGTTTAACACCTTAGCTGGGCTCTGGGTAGCACACTTCTCAGGAAATATTGTAAAGAACTCGGAAGTGTAACAGATTGTTTTAGTATGTTTTTCTTCACAGTTATTTAAAATAATATTCAATTTTGAAGCATTTGTGAACAGTGGAACATGTGAACATGTTATTTGTGAACAACATGTGTTTGCAAAAAGAAATCATTATTTTTATTTTTTAGAAATGCAAGATTACTCAAGGCAAGATATTTGGAGGTTCATCAAAACTCAATAATATGATACATATCAGAGGAAACATATCACATTATGCTGACTGGTTACAAGGTATCTACAATGAAGAGTATATAAAAAAACAAATTGACTTTTTAGAAAATCAAATATTGCAGGTAAATGACATATTGTATGAAAGCAACTTGAGTGATTCAATTTTAAAAGCTGCCAAAGAGTTAGGATATGATACTTTAAATGAGGATTTTAAGTTAGGTTTTATGAAAAGTAGGTTAAGTCAAATGTATGGTAAAAGGTGGAGCACATCAGAAAATCTAGATGTTTCAAAACATGTGGTCACCAACACTCTTGTTGAAAAATTATTGATTGTAAAGGGAGTGTGTGTTGGGGTCAAATTGCATAATTCAAGAGAATATGACAAATTGTTTGCTAATAAAGGTGTAATCATTTCCGCAGGAGCTTTTAATTCTCCGAAAATTTTACAACTATCTGGCATAGGACCCTCAAAGTTACTGAAGTCTTTAAATATAACAGTCATCAAAGACTTGCCAGTTGGCAACAATTTGCAAGATCACATTGGATCTGGGTTAGACCTAGTACTGTTCAATAAATCCATATCTATCAGTCCATTGGATATGTTGAACCCATTTAACATAATTCAATACTTTGTTCAAGGGAAAGGTCCATTTACATCACCGGGGAGTGAAGTTATTGGGTTTTTATCAACCAAAAACAATACAATACCTGATGTAGAATTCATGGTGTTGCCGTTAGGCATATCAACAGATCGGGGTAGCAAGCTAAAAAAAAGTATGGGCATAAATGACAATGTATGGAAAAATTACTTTGCTCGTCTATTCAATAAAAATGCAGGAACTATTTTTGCTACTATTTTACATCCAGAAAGTAAAGGAGAGGTTTATATTAAAAGCAAGAATCCAAATGATAAACCTGTAATTGATCCAAAATATCTGTCAAATAGAAATGATATTGAAGTTCTGATCAATGGGCTTAAGTTAGTCAAACAATTTGTTGAAACTGATGCTATGAAGACTTTAGGAGCATATGTAAACCCATTACCTTTTCCAGGATGTGAAAAGCATATAATATTTTCTGATTCTTATTGGGGCTGTTATATAAGACATTTAACCTTAACTAGTTACCACCCAGTGGGCACTTGTTCAATGGGACTGCCAGACTCAAAAAACTCTGTAGTGGATACTTCTTTCAGAGTTATAGGTATTGAAAGTTTATATGTGG